>JAYMTC010001026.1:0-10052 GCA_036897605.1 Melianthus villosus
GCCCCCCTTTTGCAAAAAGGGGGGCCACCAAAAGGTTAGCCACATCTTACCATCCGCAGACTAGTGGACAAGTCGAAATATCGAGAATTGAATCATATTCTGGAAAAAAAACAGTTGATGCAGCTCAAAATAACTGGGCGAATAAACTAGATGGCGCTTTATGGGCATAACACACTGCTTTCAAAACACCTATCGTTATATCCCCCTTCGCCTCGTCTATGGGAAATCATGTCATTTGCCTGTTGAGTTAGAACACAGATAATTTTGGGCAACAAAGACTATCAAACTATACCTAAAAGCTGCACGTATGAAGCATCTCTTGCAATTAATTGAGCTTGAGAATTCCGTCTGAGCTCGTACAAAAAAGACCAAAATATGGCACGGCAAAAACATCCATGCCAAAGACCTTGAGGTAGGACAACAATCTCTCTTATTTAATTATTGCCTTAAATGATTCCCCGGAAAGCTAAAATCCAGATGGACGGGCCCATATAAAATTACGGCATTGGGGATATATAGATAACCAAGAAGAGCATAGAATCATTAAAAGTCAATGGCCACCATCTAAAACCATACTTCGTATTGGAAGGCTACAAAGGGGAGGATCTACACCAATGTAATCCCCACCACCCCCACTGCAATGAGGCGCCGCCCCAACACGGTATCTTCATGGGAAAAAAAGTTCTAAAACTCTATATCTTTTTATTCTCTTCCATTCTCTGCTTCATCTTATTTCTTTCATTGAGGACAATGTCTAGTTTAAGTTTGGGGTTGTTTTTATCGCTTTTAGTTATTTTATTATTTTCATCAGTTTTATTTTTTCGTTTTTGCTATTTTTGTTGTGTTTTAACGATTTCTAGATTTTTTTTTCATGTATCAAGAACAACAAAATTGAGTTTTATCTTAAAAGAATATGCAATTTTGGAAAAGAGTTTATTTTTGTGACTTTTTATAAAGTCTATTTTTTGTAGTAAAATTTAGAAGCTTTGAATATTTTATCGCTTTAGTTTCAAAACATAGTATTTATTGCCATGATTTCGAGCAAAGAAATAAAATATGCTTTTGATGATTTGGTACAAAACCCACCCTGTTAAATTTGAGCCTAAATATATGACTAAGACATCCATGTTGGTCCATTTTATTTTTCTTGAGTGTTCATATTTTATTGTAATTTTATAGAGATTTACTTGAAACCATGTTAAGATCACATTGTAGAATAAAACTTGAGTATGATTAAGGAACTAGGATTAGTTGATTTTCCATACATATATGTCCCCTTGAGCCAAAAAAATATATTTTTCACCTAGCCTTAATGACTGGTGGAGCATTAGTGGAAAGAATATGGTAAAATCAAAGTTTGGGGGTATAAGGTTGGAAAAGAAACAAAAAGGAAAATATTTGGAAAAAATTAAATGGTGGAAAAAGAAGAAAAATAAAATAAAAAAGTAGTCTTGGACCTCTATAGAAGAAGCAAAAGAAAAATAAAAATAGATACAAGGTTCCTACTAAAAGAAAGAAAATGGAAAAAAAGTATATGAGAGAATGAAAAAGCCAAAGAAAAGTTCATTTTGCTCCTCTAAGTCTTAGGCTTAACACTTCTTATCCTACTTTTGTACCTTTATCTCTAGCCCATACAACCTTAAACAAAGACATTTTGATTATTGTATTCATGAATTCTAAGTGGTGGAGATATTGGCTGATAAGCACGCATACGATAATTTACTTTCATTGAGTGATTTTGAGTGATACAGATTGCCTATGCAATTGAGAGACAAAGTGAGGTTACCATTGATTCAATATGCATATATATTTCTAACACTTGAACATTTTTTTTGTTAAGTACAAGTGTTGAAAGAATTAAGGTTGATTACTTGTTTGAATTCATGCTATTCCTATCAAAGATTGAATAATATAACTTGTGATGTCTATAGATTCTATTCTCATGGGTTTGTGGTTTGACTACGCTGCTAGACTGTTTTTTCTTGAGACAAGCAAATATTCAAGTTTAGGGGTATTTGATAGGCTTCTAAATTGCGCAAATTTTCAGGTTATTTACTATCCGAAAATGTTCTTGATTGTATGAATTCATTCAATTTTCACTTGATTTGGACATAATTGTTATATAATTAATATTTGTATGTTTTGAAGGAAATAGTTGAAAACATGAAGAAAACAAGGCAAAACGCGCAAGAATCAAGACAAAAGAGCGTCAAGGCGAATAACAAAGAATCAAACGCACAAAGGAAGGCACGATACTACCCTGGACACCACCCTGCCCACCGGACTGTTACACCAAACAGCCCAGAAGGAATCATAACGGCCCCGTTAGAGCCATCTGTCTCGACATAGGAGGACGTAACCACCCTGCACACCGAGCCGCGTGTCAGGCCGTTACATGGAAACAACAAGGGATAGAGAGGTGTAACGGCACAACCCACCGACCCGTGTGTCAGGCTGTTACAAACTAATATTTACATGATCAAGGCTTAATAATAACCCAAACGTGCACACCTAGTATTCACCCAACAGATCATAATAAATACTTACAAATGGTAATCTCTTTATTTCGATCCCAAACTCTTCAAATTTCATTATTTGAAAGGATGTTAAATCCTTAAGATAATGGGGAATTCATCTAACGACGAAAAAAAGCCTATTTTTTTAGATGATGGTCATATCTGTTGGATAGTCTCACATCGGTTGTGGAATGGATGGGTTCTTAATTAATAAGTGTGAGTAAAAGTCTCACATCTTGATATAGCTTTTGGGGTCCTATAAGATCTTTGGTTTATTGGGTAATTATTTTGAACGATGGATGTTAATACAAGTAGAATGATAAATTTGAATGGTTCTATTATCATGTTTGGAAGGGTAAGATGGAAGATATTCTTTATGTGAAAGATTATTGGGAACCCGTATTTGGTACTACAAAACCCGAGAAGACTACAGATGAGGAATGGAGTTCGCTTCATCGACAAGTTTGTAGGTATATCATGCAGTGGGTCAATGATAATGATTTGAATCATATTAGCGGAGAAAATAAATTATAGAGCAAATTGAGGAGTTGTATGCTCGAAAGACCAAAAATAATAAATTATATTTGATCAAGCACATGATGGCTTTGAGGTCCAGAGATGGAACTTTGATGACAGATCACTTGAATAATTTTTCGGGGGTTATTAATCAGTTGTCTGCTATAATGAGATAAAAGGCTTGTGACTTCTTGGTACATTACCGGACTCGTGAGAGACGATGAGAACGTCGTTATCTAATTCAGTCCCGAAAGATGTGGTTTCAATGGATTTGGATAAGAGTAGTGTTTGAATGAAGAGATGAGAAGAAAGTCTCAGGAATCTTCATCACAGTCAGAGGCATTGGTTACTGAGACAAAGGGGAAGAGTAGAACTATAGGTCTGAAGAATACAGGAATAGTAAATCCAACAAGCATGCACGTATCGAGTACTTTCATTGTGTTGTGAAAGGGCATATGGGGAGAAACTGTCGAGGATTTAAGAAAGAATAGAGAAAGAAAACATGTAAAGATACAATTAAAGATGATAAGAGTGATGATGATCGAGCTTCTAGTATCGAGTATTTTCTTATTGTATATGATGCCGATGTTAACAACCTTGATTGTCATGAGATGAGTTAGGTAGCTGATAGTGGTGATACTACTCATGTTACATCTTGTAGAAAGTTCTTTACAATATACACAAGTGGTGATTTCGAAATTGTGAATAGGGAATATGGGAAAACATAATATGGCTAAAGTAATCGGCACTGGAGATGTGGTTTTGAAAACCAACAATGGTACAAGGTTTACTATTAAAAATGTTAAACATGCTGCTGAAATTTTCTTGAATTTGATTTCGGTAGGTATACTTGATGATGAGAGTTTCTACAGTACTTTTTGTGACGGTAAATAGAAATTACCAATGATTTTTTTAGTCGTGGCAATGGGCTATAAGACATCAGGTGTGTATATGATACATGCAAAAGCTTTGAAAGGTGTTATCAATACAGTGGATGATGATAGCACAAAGTAATGGCACAAAAGGCTGGCTCACATGAGTGAGAAAGGGATGTCAACTTTAACGAAGAAAAATATTCTTTTAGAAATGAAAAGCGTACACTTGAAAAAGTTTGGTCACTGTATGTCAGGAAAGCATAACAGAGTTTATTTCAAGAGTTCAACTCCTTCAAGAAAGTCAGAGGCACTTGATTTAATTATTATAGATGTTTGTGGTCCAATGAAGACAAGAACACTGAGTGTGGTCTTTTAGTTGAGACATTCATTGAAGATCATTCATTGAAGTTTTTGGTTTATATCTTGAAGACGAAAGATCAGGTGCTTGATGTGTTCAAGATGTTCAAGGCTTTAGTTGAGAGACAGACAGTGAAAAAGATTAAGTGTGATATATCAGATAATGGACGTGAGTGTTTGGGTCCATTTGATTATTATTGAAAAGAGAAAAGTATATGGCATCCAAGGACTCTTGCCAAAACTCCTCAGTTGAATGGCTTAGCTGAAAGGATAAACAGGACACTGGTTGAAAGGGTAAGATGTTTTCTTTCATAAGAAAAATTTCCAAGATCCTTTTGGGGTGAGGCTTTGAGTACCGTTGTTCACGTGGTGAACATGACTCCATGGGTTCCGTTACAGTTTATTGTTCCTAACAAAGTTTGGACATGGAAGAAAGTCTCATATGATCATCAACGTGTTTTTGGATGTAAGGCATTTGTGCACATTCTCAAAGACGAGAGGTCTAAACTTGATGCAAAAACTCGACAATGCGTATTTTTTTGATATGGTCAGGATGAATTTGGTTACAGATTCTATGATCCAGTTGAGAAAAATCTCATTAGAAATCGATATGTTGTATTTATGGAGGATCAAGACATAAATGACATTGATAATACAGAGAAGTCAGTGCATCGACAGAATAATGATCTAGTTGATTTGGATGTGGTTCCTAAGATATCAGTTCCAGAAAATGTTGCAGAAGGTAGTGATGATCATCATAACACATGTGATGCAGATTCTCCTATTTATACATATAATTATATAGATAATGAGTTGGATGGGACAAAGACTCAACTCAGGAGGTATACCACAGTGACAACTTTCCATGAAGTATCCTGAAAATCAGTATTTACTATTATCTGATGAAGGAGAACTCGAGTACTATGAGAAAGCCATAAAGAGCACACAGAAGAATGAATGTATTCAAGATATGCAAGACGAGATGAAGTCTTTTCATGAGAACCACATTTGAGTTAGTGAAGTTGCCTAAAAGCAAAAAAGCTTTGAATAATAAATGGGTATACCAGGTGAAGCAAGATGAACACTCTTCGCTTCTACATTTCAAAGCTAGATTGGTGGTAAAAGGCTTCAGTCAGAAAGAAAAAAAAAAGATTTACTTTGATGAGATCTTCTCTCCAGTTGTGAAGATGTCCTTTATACATGTAGTTCTTGGTTTGGCAGCTAGTCTCTTTGAGGGTTAAGCAGATGGATGTGAAGACCACATTCTTTCAGGGTTATTTGGAGGAAGAGATTTACATGAAACAACCAGAGAGTTTTATAGTAAAGGAAAATAGGATTATGTCTGCAGAAAGACTATAAAGTAGGCACCGAGACAGTGGTACATGAAGTTTGAGTCAATTATGGGGAGCAAGGCTACAGAAAGACTATTTCAGACCATTGTGTTTTTTGTGCAAAAACTTTCTAGTGATGATTTTATCATGATATTGCTTTATGTTGATGACATATTGATTATTGACAGGAACTCATCAAGGATACATAATTTGAAGAAACACTTGAGTAATTTTTTTCCTATGAAAGACTTGGGACCAGCAAAGCAATAAGGATTACCAGATATAAACAGGCGAATAAGGTGTACTTATCACAGGAAAAGTACATTGAAAATGTGTTAAAAATATTTCGCATTGACAATGCTAAAGTAGTTAGCTCTCCTTTTGCTACTCACTTTAGATTGAGCACTACACAGAGTCCTTCTACTGATGAAGAGAAGAAAGACAATGAGAAATTTATGCATGTCTCAGCAGTTAGAAGTTTGATATATCCAGTGGTGTGTATACTACCGGATATAGTGCACGCAGTGGGTACTGTCAGTCAGTTCCTTTCGAATCCGGGTAGAGAGCATTGGAATGCAGTGAAGTTGATTATGAGATATCTCAGGAATACATCTGGTTTGAAAGTCAGTTTCGGTGATGAGAAACATGTGCTAATTGGTTAAACAGATACATACATGGCTGGAGATATTGATACTCTACTTCAGGTTATTTGATCACTTTAGCGAGTTGAGTTGTATCTTGGTAGTCGAGATTACAAAAGTATGTTGTTCTTTGAATTACAAAATAAAAGTTTATCGCAGAAACGGGAGCATACAAGGAGTTGTTATGAATGAAGAAGTATGTTGAAGATTTTAACTTCAAGGAAGATTGATATGTGTTACTTTTGATAGTCATAGTGTTATACACCTTGGTAAGAACTCTACATTTCATGTCAGGTCGAAACATATTGATGTGTGATATCATTGGATACAATATTTTCTAATTTCCAAGTTGTTGGAGCTTGAGAAAGTTCATACTGACATAATGGTTATGATATGTTGACAAAGGCTTTACCAAGAGAAAAACTTGAAGCTTGTAGATTAATCGCCGAAATGGCGAACCCCCTCACATAGTCGGGAAATGGGAGATTTGTTGGGTTGGGTTCCCTTAATGTGAGTGAGTCCCAATTATAAGTCCGAAAATTAATAGCCATTATATGAAAGGTTAATTAGGTTTAAATGGTTGAATATGAAATCATAATAACAAGAGAAAAAGAGAGAAAGAGAGAAAGTGTGTCACCCAAGAAACAAAGAAGAGAATTGCAGGAGGTTCTTCCGTTCTCGCTTCGATAACCGTTGGATAAGCCTGAAATTTTGACAGCAGCTTCGGAAGGCCTTGTTCTATTGAGATCAAATTCCAGTTTTTTAAGTCTGTACGAGAGCAACGTCCAAGTATCTTTGTTTGAGTGGTTTATTGACTTCTTTTGTTAGAGTGTTCAATTTGTATTGAACTTGTGATTACTTCTAGTTGTATCTAGAGAGAACTTATTTTATACCAATTATTTTCATAGTATAAGATTTGGCCTGTGGTTTCACGTTAAATTCAGTGTTCGTTGTGCATTAAATATTTTATGACTTGTGGTTATTGTTTATCATACTTGATTATATCCTTATAGGTTCAAATCAATTAGGGAGTTTTTATTCCGCTGTGCTTATTGAATTTATCTCATATTGACTCTCTACACTATCTAAACATGTATTCTTGCCAAGGATAAGGGCCAAAAAAAATGAAGAAAAGAAGCTAATAAAGCCCTCTAATGCAGAATCTAGGCCTCTGAAAATGAATGGGGAGCAGAAGATCATAGATGAAGTCAAACTCCAAAAGTGGCCGCTTCATAACAAGCAAGATAAATTGGGATGTTTAGATGAAGTTGCAGTGCAACTGAAACTTGAAGCCACACAACTGAAACTTAAAGCCACACAGAGGAAACTCCAGGAGAGTTATCAACGATCTTATATAGTGAAAGGGAATATATTTCACTAGAGACAAGTCAGTATAGTAACTCAGACTTGACAACAAAACGTACTGTTTTAACTACATACCGAATCATTTACTTGGCATGGTACAATACAATCGTTATACAAGAATCGCATCCTTTGGTAGCAGGATTTTATTTCTTACTTGGATATTGACCTACAATGTGACACTGTCAACAACTATAGGGTGAGGAACACGAACTCCTCAATAGCATGTATCTCCCCTATTTCCTTGAGGGTTTCTTTATCCGGTTCTTCATCCACCCCAATCGCCATAATGGCATGCTTCCTCTGAACTGTCCTCGCCACACTCATAAAACTCACATTGACATTCTTCTCCCCAAGTATGTTTCCCACCTGACCAATCATTCCAGGTTGATCCACCTGCCTACACAAAAGGAGGTTCCCTTCTAGGCTTACATCCACCCGAAAAGATCCCACCCCTATGAGGTGAGGTATCCCGTATTTCACTTTCCCCTCGATGATTACCTCACCATTTTCTGAAACAGAGCTTGCAAATTTGGAATCCACATTGGATATGTGCACCTGAATTGAGTCAATTGGAAACTCGGGAGATGTGTCAATTCCAATCCGTTCTTCACTTATCCTTAGACCTCTTTGCTTCGCTATGTAATCTGCATTGACCAGGTTAATGATGGAGTCTGATATTGGTTCAATGATCCCTTTAGTGATCATGGCACGGATTAGTCTGGTGTCCAAGTCATCTGCATTCCGAGCAGTCGTGTAAACGACCTTGACGTATTTTATCCCACGGCCTCCAGCAACTAATTGAACTGCAAGCCTACCCAACTTCTCAGCTAGCATAACATATGGGGCCAACTCTGACAAGACCTATGAACATTGTACAAATTTACTGAAACTCTTAACCTTCATGGAAAAGATTTTATCATACCAGTGAAGAAAGAGCATATGATCTTTACCTCGGGAGGAACCATGGGTGCATTCACAGCTGTTGCAGAAAGTTCTCCTCGCAATGCTCCAACTACTGCCTCTGCTATTTCAATAGCTACACCTTCCTGAAATTGTTTTTTTGGTTCAGGATTCCATGATTATGGATACGTGACTGATAATCAAAGAATGTTCAAAATGTCAGGGATATATTAACCTGTGCTTCCTTTGTGCTTGCTCCAAGATGGGGCGTGACTGTGACATTCTCATGCTGCACCAATTTGCTTTCTGCTGTTGGAGGCTCCTTTACGAACACGTCCAGTGCTGCCTGTGTGCCACACCAAGTAAGAAACAAAGTTACTCTCAATGGCAGAATTTTTCTTAATCATCATCAAATATGCTGAATGATGAAACAAATTCAAAAATACTTTTCGTGGTTGGAAAAGCATACCTGAGCAACAACTCCACTATCTAGGGCCCTTACCAAGGCGTCTTCATCAATAACCCCACCTCTAGCAACATTTATAATGCGAACTCCCTTTTTCATCTTGGCAAAAGTTTCATCATTGAGCATTTTTGATGTAGTGGGGGTGAGTGGCATATGGAGAGAAATGAAATCTGCAGTAGATATGGCCTTGTCAAAGGAAACCAAATCGACACCAGCTGCACGGGCTCTGTCAGCTGGAGCATATGGATCGTGGGCAATCACAATCATCCCCAAGCCTTTCGCACGCCTTGCAACTTCGGATCCAACTTTTCCAAACCCCATCACTGCCAGTGTCTTCCCAACCAGAGAGACACCCACGTACTTGTTGCGTTGCCATTTTCCTTGAAAGATTACACTACTAAATTAAATTTTCAGTAAGATCCGAGTAAGAAAATAAATGAAATGTCCCATCGAAACTGAAGACAATCATTTGCTATGTTTGTCACTGAAAACAATCATTTGCTATGTTTGTCCCTGTTAGATTTGGAGATATTTAGATTTAGCCACGTCATTTTGAATTTATGATGATATAAGATATAGATTTATAAATCTGTTTTAAAAATCTGATCATGTGGTTAAATCAAGACCTGTGAGCGATTTGGAGAGAAGCAGATCTGGTAGAGAGGATCTCAATCCGTCTTCGTCTTTGTAACTAACTAATTGGATCAAATTTTACCAACCAGAGAGAAAACAGAAGGCTTCCTTACATTACAACATTCTTGTTAAAATTGTCTTAAATTATTGAGCATGCTTGTTTCTCCAAAATTGGGTTAATTGATCAACTCCATACAAACTAAGAAACAAAATCTAAATGAAGAAAACATACCAGCTTTAATAGAAGCATCAGCCTGTGAAATATTACGGGCCATAGCAGAAAGAAGAGCGATACCATGTTCGGCAGCAGCAATAGTATTAGCAGTGGGAGCATTGACGACAAGACAACCAAACTCGGTGGCTGCCTGCAGATCCACATTGTCAATCCCAACACCAGCTCGTCCAACAACCTTAAGTTTGCCTTTGGCAGCCCCCAAAACCTCTCGGGTGAC
>JAYMTC010001027.1:0-10052 GCA_036897605.1 Melianthus villosus
ATGTATATATGTATATAAATAATTGGTTTTGAAATCCTTCTTTACAAGCATATAGTAAAATTATTCAAATTTTTTATCACTTTCCTAAATATAAAACTCTTATACATGAATTCTTTTAAAATACCCTAGATTTTGAAATACCTTATCCAAACATAGAGTTGTTAGATGCAAGTGCTGGTCATTATCTGTAATGGCATGTTAAATTGTTAGATATTTAGAGTGTGCTTATTCGTTGGATTGTGGTCTTGCAATTCCTTGATCCAAATTACGATACACAATTTAATGGATGCACTTTTGATTAGATTGATCTATTCGTGCTATGAAGTTGAACATGAGAGGTTTTGATCCTCCAAGCTCAAAATTTTACAGCAGTTAATAAATCTGTTCTCATATTTCCAGTAACTTCACAAGTGGTAAGTATGTATTTATATCTAAGGCTTAATTTGAGTGAAATAGTTTATCTAATTTACCGATAAAATATATACTTATGTAGTCAGCATTTTCCTTCTGGGATGAATAATTCACTGAGGTTTTTTTTTATAGTTTTTAGTTCACCAACCAGTTTGAGTAAATATGAGAGTATGTTTTTATAAACTAAAGTGAAATAATTGAAGCTTGAAAGTTTACATACATCTTTGAGAACATTTAGTGGGTTTCAAGAGCTAAATCAGCTGTGCAGGATGGTTATAAAGACACAAGATGGAAGGAAGCTACGGTCTTTCCAGTTCAAAGATGAAGATGAAAGGTTATATGCTTCACATTTGTGATCATTTACAAATTTCATTGGAGATTTTTCTCGTCTTTCGTACTCGATTGTGAAAGTTACATTTTCACCATGGTGCCATAGTCAAGAGGTTCGTGCAGTAGAGAGGAGAATACTATTGGAGACTCTTGCAAAACAGCTGCCACCAGATTCAGTATGTTTTTCTTCAAAATTGGCAGAGATTCAAAGAAATGATGAATCTGGAACTCTATTAGAACTCAAAGATGGAACTCTATTATCTGCAAAGGTTAGTCTTATTATTCTGTCTTTATAAAAACTGAGAAGAATTGTTTATATATTAGTAATTATGGTATATTTATTTCACTTCCGTAACAAAAATAAAAAAACAGATTGTAATCGGTTGTGACGGGATCAGGTCTCCAATAGCAAGTTGGATGGGATTCTCTGATCCCAAATATGTGGGGCATTGTGCTTTCCGCGGGCTTGGATTTTTTCCCAGCGGGCAACCTTTCGAAGCAAAAGTCAATTATGTCTATGGAAGAGGGTTGCGGGCAGGATATGTTCCTGTTTCCCCTACCAAAGTTTACTGGTTTATCTGCTTCAACAGCTCATCTCCAGGTTTACATTGCAATCATGATGCACATCTTTTTTGGAAACTAATACAAGCTGATATACTGAAAATCTACCTTCCTCTTCAACACCTCATTACTTGTAGTTAAGTCTTATAAGAGAATTTTTAAATTGAACATGGATATGTTTTGTTAAATAGGGATCGTCTAGCCATACAAGGTATTTGTTTTATGGCAAATCAACCATATTTTCTCAAGGAAAGAGGTTACCCTTTAGCAGGAACACATGCAGATCTTACACACAAAATCTGATCATTCTGTTTTACAAATAGATATGCCACAACTTTCCACAGCTAAATGATTATTCCTTCATTTGGTGAATATAACTCCTATCCGTTTGTAAATATCACTGTATACCTGAATTTTTAAAACTGATTTCCACTTGCTAAAAATTAAGGATTGCACTCTAATTTCATAAAAGGGTTTTAAATTCACATTCTGTCGTATATTGGGAATCCGCACCATGGATATTCATTAGTATAAGAGGTTACCCTTTATCACGAATGTTATGCAGATCTTACACACAAGAAATCTGAGCAGGGGTTTTCTGTGTTACAAAGAAACAGTAAAATGATGTGGCACTACTTTCCACAGTTAATTGATTATTCCTTTATTTGGTGAATATAACTCCGATCCGTTTGTAAATATCACCATATACCTGAATATGTAAAACTGAGTTCTGTCAGTTACAAAATCAAATGCACGCTATTATCATAAAGTGTTTTAGTTCACATTTTGTCTTCTATTGAATCTGCACCATGTATATTCATAAGTATATGAGTTTAAGCCGGTTTGTCATCTGCCAGGACCTTTTTATTTCATTAATGCATATTATGATTTATGTACTGTGTCTATTTCTATCTGCGTGTTGAGGGAAATTTATCAATAGGGACATTTGAGCTTTCTTGATTCATTTTCTAACAATCTAAGGCATGTCTATTTCAGGTCCAAAAATTACAGATCCATCTGTATTGAAGGAGCAAGCTATGGAACTAGTCAAGAACTGGCCGTCAGAGCTTTTGAACATAATAAATAGTACCCCGGATGACACAATCATCAGAACACCTCTAGTAGATCGTTGGTTGTGGCCATCCATAAGCCCTCCAGCATCAGCAGGCAGAGTTGTGCTTGTTGGAGATGCATGGCACCCGATGACTCCAAATCTTGGACAAGGTGCATGTTGTGCGTTGGAAGATGCAATAGTTTTGGCAAGAAATCTAGCTGGTGCAATCAAGTATGGACCAGAATCTGTAGAAGGTGCTCTTAGTGCATATGGAATGGAAAGATGGCCTCGTATTTTCCCATTAACAGTACGAGCCAATGTTGTGGGGTCACTATTGCAATGGGACAACCCGCTGGTGTGTTATGCGCGAAACAATATTGTCATACCTAAATTAGTTAGGCTTGGACCATTATTAGAACATACAAATTTTGAATGCGAACCTCTCCAGAAGACGGAGTTTCTGACTTCAGGACAATAACAAGGTGCTTCGAGTGGAAAGGTTAGTAAATTCATCCATGAACGGATTCTTCGTATTTACAGTCATAAAATACATCTAATTGTAACAATGAAATTAAGTAAATATTACCTGTACAATGCAAGATCTTTGTATTTCTTGATATTTTGTAAGCTACAGAGCTGAAAGTTCGCAGGTGTTGATCAGATAATGTGAAATATTTTTCTTATACGGGTTGCTGAGTCAAAATCAATTTTTGGTCTTTTGGAGGATTATGTTGGACTAAAATGTTAGACTCAGATCCTGCATTACTTATCCCCGTCTTCTATATATCAATCTAAAGTAAAGACTTTTTATTTAGGTACCGATCATTAAATGACGATTTGTAACACTTTTATATCTTGCTTTTATTTACTTTAAATTATTATTGTGAAGGTGTTTATTATGTTTGTTGTGACAAGACAAATTAACTACTAACAAAAGCATCAATTTTCAAAGGAATATAGAGGGAGAAATTGAAATTGCAACATCAATCCTTTGTTGACTTACTGAGAAGTGAGCTAGTTTCCAAAATTCCAATAATCAAAGTTCGATCTTGGAATCTTCTTATAACCATGTCACCATTCCAATGATCAAGTGTTTAATCTTGGAGTCTCTCTTACCCACATCACTAACTACTGAGTCACATTAAACAAAGCTGCTGCAAAGCTATAAATTATGATTAAACTTACTTTAGTAGGTGTTCTCTTTAAATTCTGGACATCTAATCTAATATAAATAATTAAGACCCCCTAATTATCTAATATTTCAAAATTGTCCTAACAAAAAAAATTAGGTGGTAATTTATTTTTCATCCTTATAAATAATAAAACATCATTTTCTTAAGAATTTTAGGTGATTATTTATTCTAATAATAAAAATTTATATGCACCCACAAAAATTCTTTTATGTGGAGTATATTTATGGATTAAATTATGATTATTAATACCTTTTTTTTGCTAGTTTTTTTTATGGTTGTTGGAAGTATATGATGGTCCAACAACTATCATGATCTAGATATTTAGTCACACTCGTTGTAGATGAAATATTCCATATATTGAATATAGTATCATATTTAAAAGCTACTGTAATTACAGACTTGTAAAATGTTGACACGTTGGCCAACTCAAAATGATGCATATTTCCATCAAGATGTGTTATTTCCAATCAATGATTAAAATGAAAGAAAACTTTATGTTGGTGGGTGGTAAAGTAACAAAAGTATATCGGTTATGCTTATAAACAACATATGTATTTATTCCCTTTAATACAACTTTTTTAAATATTAACATCTTTTTACTATCATATGAAAAAATCACATTTTGGAAAGGCAAGAAGAAAGGATGATAAAATTACAAGTATTTATCATTAAGCCAACTAGTAATGCTAGCATATATATGGATAACACAAACAAGAGTAACATACTCGAATATCAACAATCGATGATGAACAATTAAACAGAAATGGAACGATGAAATAATCGTATGAGATTCTTCTACTGGGAGGATATACATAAGCATACTACATCTATATGAATAGAACTAGTCAGGTAACAAATCCAAAGAAAACCAGGAAAATGCAGGAAGGGAAGAACTGAGACTCACGTGACATTGCAGACTAGTAATAGTAATGAAGAAAAGGTATCAGGAATGTGCTGGAGTTTCCAATCATATTGGGAGGGGCTGTTGCCCACCTTGTCCGTTGTTGTATCCATCGTATGGATTGGTGGACTTTTTGGACTTCTTCCTGTATGCTACAATCCAGGTAATTGCTTCTAACAATAAGGCAATAGCACCCAAAACTGAGATGACGATTATGTAATTAGATTTCCATTTCTTGACAGGATTCAAGATATCGAGACCTTTGAACACATTGAAGATGCCAAGGATGACTATGATATATCCTACACTATGGTGGTAGATATTCCAGTATAATCTGTACTTGTGGTCCGGCTTTGGTCTCAAAAACAACGCAAAAATCTAACATGAGACAAATTTATAATGAGTGAGCTAAAATACAATCCACATTAAGCATTGCCACACATTTAGAAAATTCCACCACAGAGAAAACTCATATTCAATCTTGATGAATTCATCATTCTGTATATTTTCTTCACGTATGTCTAAGACACTCAAATTTAACTCAGGAACAGGAAAGGACAAGGGGAAGCAATGAGATGAAAAATATAATAATATCCTTACCTGCAGGGTAGCCAGAGAGAAGAGGGCAATTCCAATGTTGCGGTGAGCAGTGAACTGTATCCCCTTGGATTTGCTACCGAGTTTAAGTCCAGTTGCCCATCCAGCAACCCCAATTGCATAGCCAGATACCTGGCAGAAAACATGGAGATAAAACCATGCTGGATCTGCAGACTTAAATGTTCTCAAGTACCTCGCCATTATGACTCCCACCGGAAACAAAATTCCCCAACTCACAGCATTTAGTATCCCATGAATCTGACAAAGCAAAGAAAACAAAACAAGGGTTTTATCATCAAGGAATATCAAAACAAGAACCAACAATTATACTATTATTGGACATAGAAACTACCATTAATCAATCATATTCCATGATTTCAGCCAATTTACTGAATAAGAAACAAACAAGAATCTCATTTTATTTTATGGGCATTATTCACAATTTCCTCAAAATCAAGGTACTGAATCTAATCTACCACAAACTTCACAATTCGAAAATTACCGAAAACAGCAAAATTCTAAAAAAAATGCCAAACAGAAATTAGAAAATATAAACTCACATTCCTCTTCTTAATCCTCGAGTCTCCTGTAGGAGAAGAACCGGTTGTTGTAGTACCACCCATCAAGTTCAAAGTCCCTTTGGAGTTAAGATTCGCAGATTGAAAAGCATGAATCGCCGGGACGCCATTATTAACGGAACTACCGACCTGCCAAACCTGGTTAATCATCATAGCCTTCTCAGGCACCTTAACCTTGACAAAAATCCGCATAACCCCATCTTCATACACAGCACTGGTGTCCCAAACCTCGAATGAGAGCTTGGCCTCTTTAATGGACTTGTAGGAGATGAGATTGAAGGTCTTAACGGTCATTACGCCGGTGGATTCCTTGAATGCGATGAGCGATTGAGCTCCGACCATGCCGGTGTTGGAAGGGTTAATGGCCCAGGAGATCCAGCCGTCGGATTTGGCCGGAGGAGCGGTGAAGGCAACGGACATGGAGGAATTGAGAGAGTCATAGGTCCAATGGAGATAGGCTGTGTGCTGAGGGAGGTCGAGGCAGTGAGTGTAGAGATTGTTGGTGGAGAGGTTTTGGGAGAGGCAGATTTGGGAATTTGCAGGGGAAATGAGAAGAGAAGAGGAGAGAGAAAGGGCTAGAAAGAGAGATAGAAATGGAAATGCCATTGATGAAAGTGGGAAAGTGAGTGAGTGCTGGTTCTCATAACGGTTAAGCATGGGACAAAAAGATGAAACTAATTTCTTTATGCTTAATTACTTAAGTGCCCCTAAACTATACTGTTGCTTTTAATTTAATCCTTGAATTATTAAACCTCGACTCCATAAATTAAATATTGTTGCTTCATTTATAGTTTTATAATTTTCTAAATAAACCTAATTCATATTACCCCAAATACCAATTTGTGACAAAAACAATTTATTTTACGGAAAATTATCAAAACACCATATATTACTTTTAAATGGTTCAAAATTTTAGTAAAACTTATTACATTTATATGTAAATTTATTATGTTCATTTTGTATTGCATTTAGAATTAGTTACTTTCCAAGATCTTATGAATTTTAAATTAGTTTTATTTTTTATATTTTTCTACAAAATTTCAAAATCTTAATATATGTATATATTTAGATGGTTTATAAATAAATATGTTGACTAAATTAAATTTGAGTAATACAAATTGAGTATAATGGACAACAAATTTAAAACAGAGATAATACAAATTATCTTTAATTTTTTTATTATCAAAACTTCTAAATAATTAATTAATTTAAAACATTACCAAAAACTTTTAAAACATCCATAATACTTTTAAAGTAAAATATGATTGCATTTAAATTTCTTAAATTAAAATGCTAACAAGTGAATGTTCATGTGAAAAAAAAAAAAAGCATCTAGTTGGGTCTTAGAGATTCTCTCATCTTCTGGAAATTGAAAATTAAATAAAATGAATATTTCCTATATTATAAAATGCGTTGGACATATTTATATAAGGATATATATGTGTTACATTATATTATATCACAAATTTTAAATTTCACATTTGGATCGTGCTAAAATAAGATATGACATTTGTAAAAGAAATTTAATATTATAAGTATTTTATCTTAAAATTTATGTTTTAAAAAATGATTTTCACATAGATTATTATAATGTAATTTTTTTCAACCATAGGTATTTAATATGTGTCCATAGTACAAATCGGACAAACCTTAATATGATTGTGACTATTATCATCAGTAATTCTAAATAAATTTATAATTTATGTGTTACAATCATTGCCAATTATAAAGAAAAATGCTAACATTTGTAAATAAATAAATATTAAGCATATATATTTGGTAATATTTAATTTCAGAAAATGTGGTCTGGTTTAAAAGTGATTTACGCACAATTTTAAAAAAAGGTAATTTAAATAAATAAAAAATGTATAGAATTATTTTAAACATCTATATTTAAAAATATTTACTTAAATTTGTACTAATTCCAAAATTGGTATATGAAAGAAAAAAAAATCTATAAAATTTCAAATAATTTAATGTAGAAAATAATTTAAAAAATCTTTATTTATTGATCACCCACAAGAAAGGACATGCATTTAAGTTATTTTATTAATCAATTAATTTAAAGTAAATCAACGCATAATCTATATAAAAAATTCTTAATTTAAAATAACGTAAATAATCCTACGGAGTTTTTTTTAAATCAGTGTATATTTGCTCAGCCCACAGAAAATATTAACAGTTCTCAGTCCAGAAGATGTAAGTAAAGCCCAAGATAATAATTCGGCGCAATTTCAGTCCAACAGGCCCATAATTACAGCTGCAACACATGAGATACATCATCCGTTGCATATATATCAACAAGGTTAAAATTAAACCGCCCTAGCCGACTGTACGTCCTTTTAGGGTTTGAAGAGCAATTGACGCATACTTGGTCTGTATTTCTCACGCATTACTCAGTTCGTTGAATCATCTGTTTGTTCGTTTCAGTTATTTGGGTATTATATTCGTATGATTATGATTTGGGTCAACATTTCAACCTAGAAATAGATCGATTTTGAAACCTGTGCATTTGGTGGATGTAATTTTTGTATACAACTGGTTTGATAGTTCGTCGTTTTGTTGTTGGATTTGTTTTCATGCCTTGTTTCTCATTTACTATATCCAATTTAGTGAAGAACTATAACTCGCATTATTTGTTAATGAATGAGATATTATAGTTCGCTTAAGTGTTTGTATACATGTTGTAGAACCATGGCCGTTCCACTTTTGACCAAGAAGATTGTGAAGAAGCGTGTGAAGAAGTTTAAGAGGCCTCAAAGCGATAGAAAGATCACTGTTAAGGTATTGCATCTAATTGTTTTTGTTTGCTATAAGTGATTTTCATTTATTTTGTAATCGTTTCCTGTCAGAAAATTATTTACGTCAATTACTGCAAATTGATCTTGTAATGATATTATGGTTTAAGTAACAGTTATGTTAACCATTACGAATTGGCATGGAATGTTTTCTTTCTGATATGCAATTCATCATTGCTACTTATAGGTGTTTTCATGTTGGAATTTGAGTGAATAACAGGGGAATGATGATTACATTTTTTCTCTAGCTGCATCAAAGGTTACTTTGATATTCCATTAGTGTTATCCACTTTAATATTCCAGCAACTGATTGGAATTAGTTCTTTTTGAGTTGTTTAATGTACTAAATTATAAAATTATAAAATAATTAGGGAAATTCATCCAAAATCATGAAAGTACAACTGCATCCAACGGACAAGGAGTTGATATACTTCCTCTATTTCGAGGAATTTCTCAATGTATTTCTATCCATTTTATGTTTGGGCTGTAACTTGTATTTTGATGCTCAGAGAATTCCTTGATGTTGACTTCTCGGAAAGCCAATTTTGGTGTGTAGTACAGTTCCCATGTGAGAAGCAGTCAATTTTACAGTTGTCTGGTCAGCTAGGTACTGATAGCCCTTAGTGGTTAGTGTAGACATGTATTAGCTATCCGAGATTTTGTTATGTTGACACTTAAATGAGTGGAGCACAAAATGAATTGAGTGATAAACCTGTGTACTTCTTGTAGGCATATTATTTGGGTAAATAAATAATACATGTTATGCATATTTCACAGGAGAACTGGAGGAGACCAAAAGGTATCGATTCACGTGTCAGGAGAAAGTTCAAGGGAGTTACTTTGATGCCCAACATTGGTTATGGCTCAGACAAAAAGACAAGGCATTATCTTCCAAATGGGTTTAAAAAGTTTGTTGTGCACAATGCAAAGGAGCTTGAGCTTTTGATGATGCACAACAGGTATGTTACTCTGCTTTCAGTTTTTCAGTTACTTTTACTTGCAAAGGGTCAATGGTTGATTTAATCTCAGGACTTACTGTGCTGAGATTGCACACAATGTTTCAACCCGCAAGAGAAAGGAGATCGTTGAGCGTGCATCACAACTTGATGTTGTTGTTACCAACAAACTGGCCAGGTTGCGTAGCCAGGAGGACGAGTAATCTAAGAGTGTCCTTTTGTTTTCTTATGTTGGTATAATAGCGGATTTTGTTATGTGTTTGTATTTGGAAAACCAACTTGTTTTAAGAATTTTTGTAGTTGTAAGCTTTCTTTTATATTAGACCTGATAGCCATATAAGCATCAGATTGCTAGTGCTTCAATTACTGCAATTGAAAGACTTGTCATATTTGGTGAAACTTCAGCGAAGAGGTTTCTTTCTTAAAACAATAGGTTGTAGTATTTTTTTAAATTCCTTTACAATTCTCTTCCAATTTATAAAACTGATTCTACTAAATAGTTTCTATAGTGGGAAAATAAGATTGTTTGAAAATAAGATTACGTTTGGGGAGGGTATTTAAATAAGTATTTTTAATTATCCTATGTTATTTATTTTTATGAAAAGTAATATATGCGTAAATGATTTGAAAATGTAATTACAATTGAGGGACTTTGAAATTCTATAAAAAAAAA
>JAYMTC010001028.1:0-10050 GCA_036897605.1 Melianthus villosus
TGACACGTGTCTCTTATTATTCTTTTAGTAATCCAGGTGGATAAATATGTGTCAAGTAAGCAGATGAAGTATGAGGCTTGTGAGGGGTGACATCACGTCATTTCTCGTGCCGGTCATTATTCGAAATTCGGATCGTGACAATATCAACCTATCAATATAAAAATTTCTTTAAAAGAGAATAAAATACGAATAATTGAGAGAGTTTTGGAAACAAATACACAAATATGAATAGTTAATTGACAGAATCTAGAGATTAGAATTTCATTAATTATCAAACTTATGGTATCAGGTATTCATGAAAACTTATTATAATTAAAGACTATTTCCTTAAAGATATTATATGTTTTTCGCTAGGATACCTCATAATATTCCCCTAATTACTACTTGTTAAACCAAAGACAAATCCCAATTAAGAAAACACTCTATAATACTCTATGAAAATTTAGATATTGCTAGCCTCACCAATACTACATGAATTTACAGTCAATAGTATTGAGTCGATGAATCAATGTTATATTACCTTACTTTTCCACTAGGTTCTTCATAAGATAATTACGGCTAGCAAAAGGTCGTCAATCCTTTACTAATAATTAAAACAGATTCAAAATTAATTACTCAAGTCTATTATAACCTATTGAAGTAAAATTTGTTGAGCTCTACTCACGAGAATTAAGCATCATATGATATTCTAAATAAGTTTGTTACAGTAAAAAAAACCTTCAACCATAAGTAACAACAAAATACTAGGTTTCAATCCCTAGAACGATAATTAGTTACTCATAGACAAAGAAAAAAAAATATAATTAAAATGAAACCAATTTAGAGAGAAGTGAAAGTTGTCATGTCATTCTCTTGCAATCTTCTTTGATTACAAATTCCTACAAAAATAATAAAAAAAAACTAAACTAGTTATTCTCCCAAGAGAGCTACACAGAACTCTATTACTAAAAACTTTGTAGACGTTTATGGTGGAATGAATAAACTAATTGATTTAAGACCCTATTTATAATGTCTTGAGTGACCATAAATCTATTTACATAAATTACAAAACAATTATGTCTAAGGAAACAGAATATATGGTAGGACTTTGACCCAATAAATTTTTCATGAATTATCAAAGATCTTTGACATCATAAAATCAGCGGAGTCAAACGGAACAATTTCCATGAATCTGCAAAGGTGTAACGGCCTGGCACATGGGCCGGTGGGCTGGGCCGTTACACCTCACTGCCTCATATCCCATCTTCTTAACGGGTTGACACACAGCCCGGTGTGTTGGGCAGTGTACAGGACAGTGTCATGTATTACATCATTCGTTCAGTTCATATTCCTTTGTTAATCGCCTTGATGTTTTTTGGTCTTGATCTTTGCGTGTTTTTACTTCGTTTTCTTCATGTTTTCTATTATTTCATTCAAAACATACAAATATTGATTAAATAGAAATTATGTCTAAATCAAGCAAATAATATAGTGAATTCATGAAATCAATAACGTTTTTGTCTACTGAGTATCCTTAAAATATATGCAATTTCATAGCTTATCATTAACCTTACTATCATCGGTCGAATTTTGTACATTCGCTGATATTTGGTATTTGAAACCATGAATTCTTATAGTGAATGAAACTACAAAACCATTCTCTAGGTATTCTTGAGTGAACATTCCAACGCCAAGATTCATACTTCTCATAATTGAAGTATTTCATGCTCGAGGTGACCTTTCATTTGTTATTTTCGTTTGCCTAAAGAAAGTAACATTTAACATAATGTTATAAGAATGAGAAAACACCTGAACCATGACCACGCAATTTAATGAATAAATAATACTTAATTAACTAATGAATTATATAATATATTAAATAGCATATATATGTGATTTAAAAATAAAAATAAGAACGAATATTAACCAAAGCAACACCTAAATTCCTCTCTCATCATCGCAATTCATTCTCTACAAGAAATTTGTTTGTTCATTATGCAATTCATACAACGAATATCTTCGACCACAAAAAATATCGAATAGTTACACCATTCTTAAATTTCTTTCTTTTCTCTTGATATTAAATCAGTTGCAAAAGATGATATAGATAATTGCAAATATAATTTTTTTTATAGGTACATATCATTGAAAAACCTAGAGTATGATACATTCTTATTTTGAATAAATAACCAAATATTAATATATCATAATAGCAAGTTTTTTCAAATTAGTTCAATATTGTCTTGAATGTTATTATAAGCTATAGATAACCTCAACTATTTAGAGAACATTCATTTGTATAACACTACAATTTAGAAATTTACTACTACTATTTTAAATATAACATTAATAATATAGTGAGAATTGACTTTCAAATAAACACAACAAATATTCAAATGCACGTCAGGATCTTCATTAGTAAAATTTTAATTTTGTTTCTCTCAATAGCTCTTTATGCTAACCCAAAACTATAATATATTTGTTTTCACTTAAATTTATTTGATGAATGTGAGTTCATTTGATTTTATTAATTACTTTTAACTTATGCATAGTCACAAAGAATTGTAGAGGAAGACATATCAGCGACCCCCATAAAACTTGTTTTGACATCTCATTTCTAGGATGAAATTCAGGTGACCATTTGAACATCTTACTCTTATCCTTCCAACATAGTGTACATTACTGGATAACACCTCAATCATATTTAATTCATGCTCAAAATGGATTATAACATGCCTCACGTCAATTAACTTTATACGAAACTTTACAGACAGCTCCCAATTAATATTGTGAAAATTTATTCGAGACTTACGATTTACTTCCATAGAACTTAACTATCAATGTGCTCATCAATCTATCATCCTCTTCTCATAAATCAGCTACCTGAAATGTAATTGTGAAATGTAATTATCGGTGAGTCGTTCTCCAAAGAAATCTCAGTATTCGAGATTTAAAAATTTCAGAAAAAAACGCAGGTCCTAATCTTTTTTGAGCTTACTAGTCGATCCTACCGCTACCTGAACATAAATAATCCTTCACGACCGTACTCATTCCCTTTAATTTCTACGATAGGTCGAATTTGATCCATTATGCATTTCTTCATGTTAAAATAATTGTTTTTTATTTAAAATTTACATATTTTTTAAATAAATTTTAAATTTTAATATTATTCATTTATTTATATTCGCACCCAACGAGGAAAATTAATTAAGCTAATATTAAATATTAAAATATTAAATCTAACTGAATCTAAAATTATAAATACACAAGTAATTTGATTTTTCACTCATCCTAAAATCCTAAAAAAATAAAATAAAAAAGAAATTAACAAAAAGGAAATCGTCAAGGCATGGCCGCGACCGTTGTTCCCATCTGCTTTTCCTTTGCACGCCTCTCTCCCTCTCACATTCTTCTCCGCTCCTTAACCCTAATTGACCCTACTTTCCAATCAGATCCTCTTGAATAATCGGCGATCGTCTTCATTACCGGGTAATTTGTTGAAATTAGTGCCGAGTCGGATCGATTGGTTTACAAACATGAATAGCAGGTTCTCGGACCTCAGCTGAATATAATGATCGAATTGTCGTCGTTTCGAACTATTTGCATGGATTTAAACGATGCCGGAGCTCTACCGAGGTGTACGACGAGGCCGTTCTAAGGTACCCCCCATTCAATCGGAGTCACCGGCCAGAAAGTACGTGAAGACTCGGGCCGCCGTGGCTAGGGAGGTTGCCGAAGCAAGGGCAAGACCGCATACGAGGTTGGCTGCTAAGAAATTGAAGAAGGAGGAAGATCAGGTGATTGTGTTGTCTGAGAAAGAGAGTGATTTGGGGCGTGAAAAGGAGAAGGAAGTTCAGGAGAAAAAAGAAGATAAGGTTGTAATGGCTGATGATAGTGGGGGGCTGAGTGCTAACAAGGCTGGACAAGAGGAGGAGGGCAGTACAGCTCCTTTTCCTGAAAAGGTTTGTTTGTTAATATTTGAATGATCAATGGATGTTAATTATCTTTTAGTACAATTTGAAAAGTTTTCATTCCCATTGACACTTCTTAGTTTATGATGCCCAATGGTAGAATAAACACATTCCTTTATATGCATTTGTTTCAAATATTTTTTTGCTGTTATATTGGCTTATAGTTGTTGGTGTTAAAGTTGTTGTTCACAAGACATGGAAGAACATCTACATCTAAAAAAATGGTGTTTAATTTTATTTTTGGGCTCAAAATGGAGCATATTAATGTTACAAAATTATAGATTTTCCTAGTCTGGATGACACACACACACCAGAGTCTTGTTATATGAATATAACGATAACAATAGAGTATCTCTATGTTTGCTCAGTCCCTCTTCTGGAGCTGAAAATGTTGGTAAATTTCTTTTGTTTTTTTTTACGTGTTGCTGATAGTTAAAGGTTGGTGTTAGTTATGGTGAGTATAATCCCATGTATGTTTGGTCTATTTCTTGTTGTTACAAATATCCTTTTTTATCCTAATAATTGTGACATATTTCATAAAAACTAAATATGTTGATACTGAACTCACATGTTTTGCTAGAGAGCATCTGTTAAGTGATCTCTTAAATTTGGGTATCAAGTTTCTCATTGTAATTTATTTTTTTGAATTTTTTTTCATTTAAGGTTCAAGTAGGAGGATCACCTGTATATAAGGTAGAGCAAAAGTTGGGAAAAGGTGGATTTGGTCAGGTGTTTGTTGGTCGTCGAACTTCTGGTGGAAATGAGCGTGCAACAGGAGCCACTGCAATGAAGGTAAGTTGGTTTTCCTATCTACAGAGACTTATTTTTCTGTCTCTGTTCTGTAAGTTATGAATAAGTATGTTCTTGCTTCAGTGCTTTCACTGGACTTGTTTGGATTAGAGCTTAGTTAGTTCAAATGACTTGTTGCTTAGCCATTTTCTTTTTTTCAATCAGGTAGCACTAAAATTCGAGCACAGAAACAGCAAAGGCTGTAGCTACGGTCCTCCACATGAGTGGCAAATTTACAAGTAATATATGACTGTTCTTCTATATTTATGATGTGTTTTATTGATAGAGAAATATTTATTTGTTGCTATTCATGCTTATCAGCACCCTTGGTGGTAGTCATGGAGTGCCTAAAGTACACTATAAAGGAAGGCAAGGAGACTACTATGTAATGGTATAATCCAGAACTTCCTTCTCCAATTAAATTGATTGGGTTAACTTTGTAACTTATTGTGTTAACTTTTACTATTACATTAACCTTTCAGGTTATGGACATGCTAGGGCCCAGTTTGTGGGATGTCTGGAATTCATCAGGACAAACGTAAGTTTCCTTTTTCACCTGAAGAAGTAGAATGATAAATGAGGGCGCAGATGTTGTGTAAGCATGTTGTAATCTTAAGTATCATATTAAGTCTATGGTATTCTATGTATTTTAACTGCTTTCACAATATCACAATTTTCAGCTATGTCGAATATCAGAGCATTTTTTTAAATGTGTGAATTTAATTTCTTTTGTGAGAAAAGGAATCTGATGAATTATCTTAGAGCAGCTTCTGATGCTTTTACACACTAACTGATATTGGACTTTTTATTACACGCATCAGACAAAAGATTCTATTCCGCTACTGTGGGAGTTGTTTTGTTGATTATTCTGTAAAGTATCCATTGTAGACGTAATATATAATTTGCTTTTTGTACGGCTCTTCCCTATTAATTTTAGTTTACTTGAAATGATATTATGCACAGGATGTCAGCAGAAATGGTAGCTTGCATAGCAGTTGAATCTTTATCAATCCTAGACAAGATGCATGCAAAAGGGTATGTGCTTAGAAAGTCATATACTTTCTATCATGCATGAGTTTCAGTTCTATCAGTAACTCACTTTTATTTATGTTTTATATTTATATTTAATATCTTCATAACAAAATTTATAAGCCTCTTCGATTAGGTATGTGCATGGAGATGTAAAGCCAGAAAACTTTTTACTAGGTCAGCAATCTACAACGCAAGAGAAGAAATTGTTTCTTGTTGACCTTGGCTTAGGTAAATAAATTCCGTTGGATCCTTTAGTTGACACTCTCCATTCCCTTTTTTCTCATGTATTCTTTATCAATATATGATATCACAGCAACGAAGTGGAGAGATAATGCCAATAGTCGGCATGTTGAGTATGACCAGCGTCCTGATATGTTTAGGTAAATTGATGTTATTAGTCTTTATCATTCAACCAAAATTTTATCTACCTGTTTTCTTGACACTTAAGTCTGCTAAATTTCTCTAGAGGAACTGTTCGATATGCTAGTGCTCATGCACACTTGGGAAGAACGGCTAGTAGAAGGGATGATCTTGAATCTCTTGCTTACACCCTCATTTTCCTTCATCGAGGTCGTTTACCATGGCAAGGATATCAGGTACTACCTCATATATTATGGATTTTCATTGTATTTGACTGACTTTCTCCAGTTAGTTTGCCTTATAAGTACGAATTCTATTTTTCTTCTTAGGGTGATAACAAATCCTTCCTAGTTTGCAAAAAAAAGATGGTGACGTCTCCTGAAATGCTATGCTCCTTCTGTCCTCCATCTTTTAATTTCTTGAGATTGTGGTGAACATGAAATTTGATGAAGAGCCTAATTATTCCAAGCTAATTTCTTTGTTTGAGGGCTTGATTGGACCAAATCCAGCTATAAGACCAATAAACACTGATGGCGCTCAAAAGGTATCGAGAGGATATCTGAGTATATAATGTTTTACTTTCTTCTGTTTCTCATGGATTCATATTTGACATGGCTGTTATTGTGGCTAGATTATACATCAAGTTGGCCAAAAACGAGGTAGGTTGAATAGTGAAGAAGAAGACGATGCGCAACCTAAGAAGAAGGTTCGCTTAGGAATTCCTGCTACACAGTGGATTTCGATTTACAATGCTAGGCAGCCAATGAAGCAAAGGTATGTACATCTTTTAATTTTTACTTGTACCTTTTCCCCTTGATCTAAATAGTTCACTTGTGCTTATTTACATGAACTTTATAGAGTGTAGGTAAGATAATGTTGTTACTGTTCACTTGGCCGCGTAATTTCTCAGTTAACGTGACACCTGTTTGTTGGTTATTTTGTTAGATACCATTATAATGTTACTGATGCGAGGTTGACACAGCACGTTGATAGAGGTATTGCAGATAGTCTGCTTATAAGTTGTGTGTCATCATGTTCCAATCTGTGGGCTGTTATTATGGATGCTGGAACTGGTTTTACAAACCAAGTTTATGAGTTATCTCCATCCTTTTTACACAAGGTAAATCAGTACTATTTTTATATGAATTGTCTGTGCTCACGTTAGAATTTGAATTAATTTTTATATTGTCTGTTCTCACGTTAGAATTTGAATTAACAGTGTCATTAACATATCTGATTTTCTGAATTCTTAGGAATGGATCATGGAACAATGGGAGAAGAACTTCTACATTAGTTCTATTGCTGGTGCTAACAATGGGAGCTCCCTCGTAGTGATGTCTAAAGGTTTGTCCATACAATTTTCCTGAGAAATTATGAATCAGTTCATGATTTTCCTAACAAATATGAGCATTGTAATTTTGCTGAAACAATGTGGTTGTAGCAATTAAGTTGGATTTAAATGTATGAGATAAAAATACTTGGAATGAACAGTCTTTAAAAATTGTAACAATTGGATGATGGATGATATGGCTGGATTAGTTTATGGATTGTCTTGTGGAGAAAAAATAGCTGACATAAATGGACATAAGCGGATCACCGCCTTTCTCTGAGAGGGTTTATTTAGGTTTGGGATATTTAATTAGTCGAGCAAACATGTTATATATTTTTTTGGTGGATCATGACTTGTTTTGAGCCATGGAGAACCGGGTTGAGACTTAATAATGTTTTATATTTCCCCCATGTTAATTTTCTGGTCATTGCTACAGTAAAAAAATTTTCCCTTTCTGTGAGGCAGTAGCTAATGATTTGAAAAACTTTACAGGCACTCAGTACAGTCAACAGTCTTATAAAGTTAGTGATATGTTTCCCTACAAATGGATAAACAAGAAGTGGAAAGAAGGGTTCCATGTGACCTCAATGGCAACTGCTGGAACCCGATGGGCAGTGGTCATGTCTCGGAATGCCGGCTTCAGTGAGCAGGTTTACTTTTCTTTCATTTTACCAGCATTCTTTGTTTTCTCCTTGGCAGTTTAAATGTCTCAGAGTTTCCCAGCAGTAGTCTGATTAAAATGAAGGCATAATATATAATCTTCATCCTGTAGGATAATATTAAAAGGTATTGTAGGTGTGCTAAGTTGATTTAACTTTGTCTAATGCATTTAGATTTTCTTTTTGTGGTTCCTTGGAGTTCTGTTCTCCCTTATGCATAGAATTCGTTGACGATTTATAATAATTTGTATTTGTATGTGAACTTTTTTGGCTTGTTGGAAGCTCAATGAGAGAGATTATTCATTTCCAAAGTTTCTATTTGAAGTGTTTCTGAATTTTCATTTTCATTTTGATTTAATATTTGTCTTTGGACGTTAGAAGGTGGAATAAATGTACGGACCTTCAAGATTGATGCTGTTATTTTATTGTCCCTGTCGAATTGGAACTTGTTATTATTCTGATAGCCTAGTCTTAAACCATTTCTCCATCATTAAGATTTGGCTTTGGAAATCACAAGGTGCAATTAATACATTGAACTTCAAGATTGCTCTGTGGTTTTGTTAATCCTGTTGAATTGAAACTCATTACTAGTATTCTCATAGCATCATACTGCTATCATTTGAGTGTTTTGAATTAGTCAAGTTCTCTAATTAATCTGAGTTAGAATGGCCATATTGGACTAGAACCTGAGATTTTCTTTCTTTTGATGTTTTTGGACATTTTTTTTCATCTTTTTGTACATCATATGTCCATTAATCTCCTGTTCCTGTATCATTCTTAATTTTCTATAGGTTGTCAAGCTTGATTTTCTGTTCTTAATTTTCTATAGGTTGTCGAGCTTGATTTTCTCTATCCGAGTGAGGGCATCCACAGACGATGGGACAATGGTTACCGTATAACATCAACTGCTGCAACTTGGGATCAAACTGCTCTTATATTGAGCGTTCCAAAGCGCAAACCGGGTGATGAAACTCAAGAAACTTTGCGCACATCCCAATTTCCAAGTACTCATGTTAAGGTAATAATACATTAGAATATACTACATATGAGAAGTGGGGTTCAGTTATTATAATTTCAACAGTTATTTTATTATTGGTTCTCTGTAGGAAAAATGGGCAAAGAATCTCTACCTTGCATACCTATCTTATGGGCGAACTGTATCTTGAGGAAATATATCCCGATTTATGCGTAGCATAATCGGGTGGTGAATTGATATGCCAAAGAATGAAATAGATTTAGGTGCTTCTCATACATGTTCCCTTCATTTCTTGTAAAAATTGTGGTAGGAAGCAGCTGCAGCATTAATGAAAATTAACTCATGGTTGTAGAGAATTTTGGTTTTTTAAATGTAATTTAAAAGTTCAGAAGGTGATGTTGCAGAAAACTAGGGTTGATGTTAAGGTTAACCTCTCATAATTACTACGCGGGGTCCTACTAAGCTTTGCTGTTTCACTTGATTTTAACCTTCTAGCAATTTGTTTCATTTACTTTAATTTTAACCATTTTGTTTTATTAATTATCATATCATATTTCTTTGAGTCCTTTACTTAATTCATTTAGGTTGGGAATCAATTTTGAGTTCAATTTTAGTCATTTTGTTATGTACTCATTCTTTTGGTTAATTTTTGTTCAATTTTCTATCTTCTTATTTATAATTTTTATTTGAATTTAAACTTATTTCTCTACTTCTATTTATGTTTTCATATAAATTTTTATTTCTTTATACGTGATTCTGTTTGATGTTGAAGTAATTGTCTAAAATAATACAAAATGATTGTTATTCGCTATGCTTGATGTGGCCACATGGTGACTTAAATTAACAAAAACAGTAATTATATGAAGATTGTTTTCAAATTGTAAATTTATAAATTAAAATCAAAATGAAAAATAACATAATTTTAAACTTAAGTTTAATAAAAACTTATATCTG
>JAYMTC010001029.1:0-10048 GCA_036897605.1 Melianthus villosus
TTAACTACGCAACTATAATCAATATGCCCTTATAACTAATTTTTAATCAATTTATCCCTTTAATTATTCAATTGTCTTTAATGAAATCTAAATTATGCCAACATACACCGAATGAAAATTTAAATTTCTAGAAGCCCTTATTTACATTTATTCCATGACCCTTTTGCAATTATTTCAAATAACTCTTCTTCCCTCTCTTCAAACACCATATTTCTCGCTTCTCTCCCTCTTTCTAAACCACTAAATGCTCTCAAATTCGTTCAAATTTTAATCAAAATGGAGAACCCAATCCAGCGCAATCAACTCTTTTATCCTTGTAACTACTCAAATTTCACAAATTGAAATAAAAACAAAATAAAAATTCGAAGAACAAATAAACCTAATTACAGTAGGATGTTGAATAAGCATGAGATTACTCTAATTTCAATGCAAAAATTGAAATAAAGATAAAAGAGAATGAGTTTTTAAAAAATATTAGTTGAAAAAAGATGAAATATCCTTGAGTGACTTATTATATTCTTTCATACACAAATGTGAACGAAGGGGAGAAGGGAGACAGGAGACTTAAAATGAGATGTAGGCAGAGTAGTGGGGTGTTTGGAGAGAGTAAGTAGGAAGAAGAATGGTTTGCGAGAGAGACAGTGGAAGTGGGAAGTAGGAAGAAGAGTTATTGACTACGAAGAATTCGTTCACGAATTAGTCTCCAGACGATCTAGACTTAATAGTCATATATTAGATCATGGAGTCACATATATTGTAAGAAGTTTAACTATATCGCTCTATTTCTGAACATAATTAATCTTATCTTCAATGTAGGATAGGAAATATGTGGTTTACCAATTTTAATATGAAAATTTACTAAAAATATCAATTTGGTACATGTTAGCATAATTTGGAGTTAATTGAAAATAAGTCAATAATTTAAAGGGTTAAATTGATTGAAAAATTAGTTACATGAGATAGATTGATGCTCACAATGGCGTTAATATTTTCTACCTTTCAAGGTCATATTGCTATGTTTCAAAAAAATTATATTTTCAATAAAATTATATTTTTGATTATTTTGGTTGATGGATTCCATACTATATGTTTTATTTATTTATTATTAATGTCTTCATGAGAAAATAAATAAAATGAAGTATCGTATTTTCTACTTATAAATTGCGATATCTTGAATGTCATTTGCTAAAAAAATGTTTTTAGCTTTGCATAATTTGTTTTCGTATTATATAACAACACATAATCCGTCACTGACGGCTACCATGTCCAAGGCTGATGGGAACCTCTAGTATATTGGCATGAGCTAACAAATGAAAGTGTGAGGGCGACAAAGTTATAAAGCATGTATTCATTTTAAGAGCTTCCGGAACCCATTGAACATTGTTAGAGCTCTCAATTCTCCGCTCCTAATATCCCTCAATCTCCTCCTCAATATCTGGAACAATTTAAAAAGACAATAATCAGAACAATTTTGTCAAACATTCATAAATTCAAACACAGATACATAACGTTTTAACATGTTCCTCATTGTCAACTCGGTATCTGCGACCATCTATATGTTGTAGCCCAACACTTGCCTGTTGAAGCACAATGATTGCTTATTGCAGCATTTTGCCAAAAGAACCACAAAATCATGGTTGCTGATGACCTAGCGTGTCAGTACCAATACACAAAGACCACACCACCAGAAGCGTTCATATAATATTCTTCCTTTTTTGGGTGAATACAAGGTAGTTAAATTGTACAGTAAGAATTATAACCCCACTTGTTTTGTATTGTGGGGCACAACACTCCTGGAATTCCAGCTTCTACACCAGAGTTAAATCATGTTTTCACAAAGATGAATTTAGCATGGTCATTGCTTCATATTCCAAAACAATAATCAATATATGCAATTTAGCATGGCCATTGCTTCATATTCCAAACACAATAATCAATATATGCAATTCCCGAGGGGTGTAGTATGCTTACATATTGGGCACGGAATAATATTCTCTGCTCACTTGTACACAAGTCTACTGCAAGCTGTTTAAGAAACAATCTACGGTTGAGTTGTTTTGGAGAGGTTATATCCAAATCCATTGTCCCACTAGCCTGAAAAGGAATCGGGAAGACTTGTACTATTACATATTACATTCAGAACGTTTTAGAACTTGACCAAAATGTCATCAACTAATGACTAATTGGCAACCATGCTTGCATAGACAATTTTAAAATGAAAAATTTTCTCCACCTGTAAGAATTTGTTATATTTGGATAGGCTTGATTCACAACTGTCCAATATGAATTGTAATGCGTCTTCTTCTAGTTCAGGGTACTTTAAATCCTTCCTTTTGTTTGTTTTATTTGATGCTGCAGCAGCCATCTGGGGAAAAAGATCTTTTGAGACACCTTATAAGATAATCAAAATTTTGATTTCATACTTTGAAGTAGTAAATAGTCAAACCTCTTCAAAATGTTGGCTCATGCTTGGGGGGCTGACTGCTAAATAAGCAAATGCCATTAACTCCAGTGGCCAGCCAGTGATTTGTACAGGAAAGCACTGGGATCGGCTGAAAAGTGTTTTCATTCACATAAGATCAAATCATGTGATATATAACATATAACATAAAAACACAAAAAAAAAAGGAAAACTTGAGGAATAATGAATGGAGTGTATTGTTATATAGTTAGCATAAAATCTTTTAAACACGCCGAATTAAAAAATCTACACCACATAGTGACCTGTGAGATATCGAATGTGACTGTTGTCCTATTACGACTTACTCTGAAAATCCATGTTTTCTCAGAGCTGTTAACTTCTCCTTCAAACATTTGTCAGATTTTTTAAGTGACAGTAGCAACTCAACTGAATCAGCCGGATTTGTGCCCTCCCTTGGAACAAATCCATATGAAAGTAGTAACTCTCCATTTGATTTATTTCCATATGAGATGAAAACCTGCATAAATAACATGATACAATTCCTGAACATGGTTGACCTTTACTTCGCATGCTATAACTACTTTTACTGAATTTGTGATTAAATTTTTTCTTTTGAGACAAGAAGCAGCAAGGCGATGCCTAGCGTATTTCCCCAGTGCTCTATGACATAACCATGAGATGCAAGGATATATGTCATTGACTTAGCTGTATTAAGTTCTATTGTAGCCATCCAGCAATGCCTTTAAACTTTTCTATTAACTAACACGTCGAGGATGGATTTTGAATACAACCTCGGTTGTTAAATTGTGTATACCAGATTGTACACATATATTAATTTCATCTTATATCAGAAATCATGAAATTCAATTAGATTTAAATCCAGGTTTTTTTATACCCTTCATCTGTTAAATAATTCAAGTGCTTACCTGCTCGCCTAGCTGATATGGCCGGTCTGTTGTAAAGACAACTGACTGTGATGATTTCTCATAATCCAAGAATGACCCCACCTGGATTAACAAATCTTATACATAATCAAACTACGGTACACAAGATTTTAACTTATATGTTTGATGGAAATGTAGTGGAATACAAATCCACATACCTCACAACTATGATTCAGCATGTCTGCCCATGGAACCAAGGAAACTTTTCCATTCAGTGATGGCAATCGAACCTTCATATAATAGAAAATAAAGTATTAATGCTCTTGTTGTGCCATATGCACAAGTAACATGTATTTATCAATGAGCAGAGAAAAAAAGAGTTTCATTATTTGAATATATGAGTATATTCCGTTATTATAATTTCTAATGTCATATGGAAAGCAGTATCACAATGACAATCTCTAAACTAATTTTCTCACCAAGCGTGAGAACAGGATACCAAACGACCATAAGAATGATTCCATATTAAAGACCTGAAAATTATTAACAGAATTATTAGGACCTTGCAGTGGCAGTGCATATATAAATGGTGCAAATCATCAAACAACAAAATATGGGTAATTAGAAGAAGAAAAATTATATGGGATAAGTGCCAACTTATTACGGTTTCTAGAGTTTGATACATATGTTTTATTATTTTGATTTCTCATGAGCATGAAGAGCGAACCCATAGAAGTTACAAATGCCAAGATATTAATTTGCAACATGGAAAAGTACCTCTTCAGGAAATAAATGAGGATACTTTGAAAATATTCTGAGCCTTAGATCATTATATCTGCCACGAGAGAGGCAAGTTATTCGTAATCAAACTGTCAAATCAAAATGTAGCGAAAGAGAACCAACATGCTGGGAATATAACTGATATAGAGTAAGCAAAAAAAATGAAAGAAAAAAACAGGAGAAAATATAGAAGGTCATACGTTCCAATGACATTAGTAATTCTATCAATTGCACGCTGTCTAATTTGCGATGCTTCTAAGTATCTATCCAGTTCTTCCCTTGTCCTGAAATGATTCAGAAAGTCTGTAGGGAGAAATCTGAGAGTAGACTCTTTCTGCATTAAATTTAATAAATCCATTGAAGGATTACAGCATTGGGTAAATGACAAACTTACCAGTACAGAAGTGAATAAGGCTGTTGAGGTAAAGCTGAGATGTAGTTGCTCCATCTTGAAGATTTCATAAAACTTGCTTCACTTATCAAGTACGTAGCAAGCAACGGCCAATCTGGTACAGAATTATTCTTTAACACTTCACCAGCCTCTGGGCAGCTCCATTCCTAGTGAAGTGTTATGATCAAGCAGAAGTGATACAAAACAGCAAGTATTTTATTGAAGATCAATAATGTGGCACTATTAACCGGAGGAATTCCTACATTCCTCCATGCTAACATGATTTCTTATTGTTTTCAGGTCCCATCTTGAAACTTGGAGCACATAATCACAATTAGAGTAAAAACCAGAATATTCATGACAACTTGATAATTGAAACATAAAGTGATACAAAGTACTTAACATACCCCTTCATGGCACAATTAATGTACTCTCGCGATTAATCAAGTTAAAGATGTTAAATAACAGTAATCCCAGAAAAAATAACATAATCTCAAGAATCTTACGGAATCGGCCGTGATGAAAAGCGAAGGCGGCACAAACAGCAACTTCTCCCCCTTCCGGATATTTTTAAAAGCAACAAGCCCTCTCTCCCCCACTTCTACTCTATCAATCCCCATTTTCTGAGGCGGCAGGCCAGAATCCGTCAACCATTTCTGTAAATCCGAAGCGTTCTCCAATGAATCGACATCGCAGCCCCACGGGACGACCTTCTGCGTCACTGTAGCTTTTGCCGTCTCGCTCGTGGAGATTGAGCACTGGATTTGGTGCTTGCGAAAGCTCAGTGGATACGAGTGATGCACGTGTGCATTATGGTGTGCAAGATAGAAATTAGGGATGAGAGCAGTGTGAAAGATTCTTGAAGCTTCGGCCATGGACGTGCTCGAGAAAGAGAGAAGTGAGCGGGAGAGAGAGAACGAAAATCTTATCTGCTGAACGTGGAAGGCGCGTAAACGACAAGACAGTTGCTTTTGAGTCATCATACGTCGTCGTTTGAATGATCGATTAGATTGTAATACTTTTTCAAACAATGTAATACCAAATGGTGTGTAAATCATTCATACAGTTGGTATATTTGCACAGCTGTAAGTTTTTTATAAATGCTCTCTTTAGTTCTTAAACTTAAATGTTTCATACGATCATTTCATCCAAATTTAACATATAAGAGAACACATATTAAATAATAAGGAGGATAAAATAGAAAGCATTTTTGAACGGCTCAAATATTTTACCTATATATCTATAGTCATACTTTTTTTTTGTTAAATTCATAATTGCTACTATAAATCTGCTAATATATCAATTAACACGATCACATATTTGTCCTCAATTTTTTTCGAAACCCATCTCGTAATTTTGTGGGGTTTATCTTCTTCCTTTTCATTATATTACGTCTTTGTAAACTGAGAATATCTTCGATCAAAATTAATGTTCTAACTGCTATCTTTTCATTTTCACTATCTTTAATAATTTTTGCCAATTTCCTTTATCTTTTTGCTCTTCATTATACTACGTTCTTGTAAATTGAGGGTATCGTCGATCAAAATTAATTTTCTAACTGCCATCTTTTCATCTTCAGTATCTTTAATGTCTTTTGTCAATTTCCTTTTCAAGGTAACATCTTTCAACATGTCCGATTTCAAGATCGAACATCTGACCATTGGACCAAAGATCGTCTAGGGACCAGCTCGCTTACCACTGGGCGGAAATTAAGGTTTCTTTAAATGGAGAAGAATTATTTATTTATTTTTTTGAAAAATAACCTTAAGCTAAAGGCAAATATTTAAATCTAGGATTGTTTGTATTAAAAAATGAAAGTTAGGGATTAAAATTAACATTCGTTAAGTTCAAGAATTGTGTATGCAATATGTCCATTGTAATATAGTTTTTTCCCAAAAAAAAATTATGTAATTTTTAGTAAAATAAAATAGTTCGCGGTGTTAATAATCAGACCAATTAATTTTATCTAATTAGTTAATTTCGGTCTTTTTTTCAGAATAAATAAGTAATTGCAAAAAAATATCTTCCTTTCTTAATTGAACCCACTCTTCGATCGACCTTTCTTCTTCGGCTAATAAAAATGGAGGGATTTGTTTGTGGAGCTTCATTTCATGCTGTTCCATCGTTGCATCGCCATTTCGATTTTTCGAACAGAAGAAGGTTTTCTTTCTATACAAGCACTGCAATTAACGCAAATACGCGGAGCAGGTCTTGCTTCGATGGTGTTCGAGCACAGCAGGTGAAATTTTGGGATTTCGGTGATTTGTTATCCGTAGGATTATTGATTTGAGCTTTTTCTGTTAACTAATTGGTGAATTTGGATGGTTCTTCATTGTGATGGTTACTGCAAATGGTTAATTAATGGTTTTCGGTTGAGTTTTATTGTTTGTTTGAATGTTCATTTTGATGAGTGTACTCTAAATAAATGGTGCAAGTACATATGGTGTTCTGTTGAGATCAATGTTGAAGTTTATCCACTATAAAGCTTAGTGATAGAGTAGTTTGTCTTCTTTTGTATAGTAAATGAACATGATACTAGCAAGGTAGTATTATCAGCCGCCTGAATTTGTGATTTAACTCAAATTGATGCAGTAAAATCTCAGTACTACCCGCTTTGGAATCTAATTGTGTGTATTATAATAGTGATTTTGTGTTTATATGTAGTCTGATACCAAAGGTGATCCTATTATAACCTCTCCAATCATAGAAAATGAAGAGAACAGAATTAAAGTCAAGGAGTTGGAAGTTGGGGTGCTCCCAAACCAAGTAGCTGGTAGTCAAGGCATAAGAATTCGGAGAAGACCGCCCACTGGACCTCCATTGCATTATGTGGGTCCTTTTCAGTTCCGGTTGCAGAATGAGGGGAACACACCTCGTAATATACTTGAGGAGATTGTCTGGCACAAAGATGTGGAAGTTAATCAGATGAAAGAGAAAAAGCCTCTCTATACATTGAAGAAAGCTCTTGACAATGCTCCTCCCTCTAGAGACTTTGTGGGGGCTTTGAAGGCGGCCCATCAGCGTACGGGTGTACCTGGTTTGATAGCTGAGGTTAAAAAGGCTTCTCCAAGCAGAGGTGTTCTAAGAGAGGATTTTGATCCGGTAATAGTAGTCTATTGCTTTTCATTTATTATGAAATAACAGCGAGTTCATGGAATAATGCATTTTAACTTTTTGGGTTTGGGACAGGGATCTTGGTACCAGAATTAAAGTTAAGATACCTCTACACGGTTCCCTTAAGTTATTGATTGTTATAGTTGTTCCACTGATGGCAGGAATAGCTCCCTAAGAAGAACAAAAACCGATACTTCCAGCTCTTTTTGTTTTGCATTTGTCTCTTTTCACGCAAAGTTTCTCATCACAGGTAGAAATTGCCCAATCGTATGAGAAAGGTGGAGCTGCATGTCTCAGTGTTTTGACAGATGCAAAGTATTTCAAGGTATAAGCATCAGCTAAATCCTTTGTGGCGGTTTCATATGCCTTGAATTATAACTTATATGTAGCTATGAGGTACTGTAAATTAAGCTGTAATGACTCTGACTTCTAACTTATACTGTTTTTGTTAATTAAGGGGAGTTTTGAAAACCTGGAGATGATACGGAGTGCTGGAGTAAAGGTATCAACTGTGAGTTTGCACTGATACTCCATTATTGTAAGCTATGCTTCTAACACCTGTAAATTATGCAGTGTCCGATACTATGCAAAGAGTTCATTATAGATGCTTGGCAAATATATTATGCTCGAAGTAAAGGTGCAGATGCAATTCTCTTGATTGCTGCTATTTTGCCTGATGTTGATATAAAATACATGGCTAAGATCTGCAAGATGCTCGGTCTGCAAGCCCTTGTTGAGGTTTGCATGGTATTTCTTGCAGTACAGTTTTCAGAGTAGTAAAGTGCTTAAGCTAGCATCGTGCTTGTAGTTTTAAATTCATATGTTTATATTGAGATATTGATATCCCAAGTTTTTTATAGGATAGATTATTCAATAAGACAACTCTTAAAATTTGTTTGTGAACCCTGAAAAGTAACTACTATTTCATTGAAATGACTTTTGTCTGAAACTTTTATTCTGTTCAATTCAAGTATCACAATTTTTTTTGTTTTGTTTCATCTAAACTCAAATAAAGATGAGCCATGAGGTATTCATTAATCTTCGTAACAAGTTTATCACTTCCGTTGAAATGGGAAAAATAGATTTTCTAATAAACCGAATCTTCAGATGCTTATTGGAAGCGCTTTTGTTATCTGAACAGGTACACGATGAGTGTGAAATGGATCGTGTTCTTGGAATAGAGGGCATTGAACTTATTGGCATCAATAATCGTAATCTTGGTACGTTTGGTTAGCCTTTTTAACTTCCAGAAAACTTAAGAGTTTTCACCTACTCATTCACCTTTAATACATTTTCATTTCTGAACTCTTCAACAGAAACATTTAAGGTTGATATTAGTAACACAAAGAAACTTCTTGAAGGGGAACGTGGAAAGTTGATCAGTCAAAAAGATATAATTGTAAGTGGCATTTTCACTAGTCTTATGAGTAGATACCTCCTTTTCTCGTGCATGTCGTGTGATGTTACTGTATTGAAAGAAATATGCATTTCATGTCGATTAGATGAATCTTTTAAGTCATTCTATCTCCCTTTTGTCCTTTTTGAACTATCAGGTAGTTGGGGAATCTGGACTGTTTACTCCGGATGATATTGCTTTTGTACAAGAAGCAGGTGTCAAAGCAGTAAGCTAATTAAACTATACTATTATTTTCCATGTTAATTGTAGTGCATATTTTTTTCTTTTCGGAGTGTCAAGACCTTTTGTTTAGGTATTATGTCGACTTTTGGAACCACCTTATATTTGATAATATGTTTATATTCCGTACAATTTCTGTCGGCTGCCATATAATTTAATATGCAATTTATTTTAAGTTGTTTTACCATTTATATGTTATACATCAATGAAGATAATGTGCATGGCTTTTGATATTTATAAATTAGTTTCATACTGAAATAAATGGCTGGCAGGTTTTGGTTGGGGAGTCGCTAGTGAAGCAAAATGACCCTGGGGGAGGAATTGCTGGACTTTTGGGCATAGACATATCTATATGAGCTATAAAGTTTTAGTTCAGTCATTGTAAACATTTGTAAAGTTGGAAGACCGAGTTCACTGAAATCTCAATCTTATGTTTTGTTAATCCAAATGCAGGAACAGGTTTCTTTATTTTTTACAATTTTCAACATACACGAAAATGTGGAAGGATAAAAGATTGTAATATTTTTGAGATGTTAATGATGGAGCTCTGTAAATTGTAAAGCTGATGATTTTGAGAAAATGATGAAGTATGGTGATGATTTAAATCAGCTGGTAAAACAGGTATTTTATCTACAGAAAATGATGAACAAATAATGTTGAACCACTAAAATTCAGGATGTAATATAAGTGTGTCATTAAGAAGACAGAAGGTTATATATCTCAATTTCAAGGACACTGACCATTATCTTATCGTGGACCCAGGATCAGTTTTATAGAATTCTCAGGTTCTATTTATAATTTTAAGCTTTTTTTTACTAGTT
>JAYMTC010001030.1:0-10043 GCA_036897605.1 Melianthus villosus
CTAAGCAATCTGTTCATGACAATAATATAATTAACATATGGATAATACTAATCCATATGTTAATATTTTGATTCTTGTAGTCAACTGTACACTTGTTGTGAACTTGTGAGTACCAATATTTCTCCTAGGCACATTCCTCAATTTAAGTATAATTGATGTGTTGAATTTTGATTTCAGTCAGTTACTAGTAGGCGAAGGAAGAAATTGTGTGCCATGTGTGTATAAAATTGAAGAAAATGCATTTTGACACTGTTTGGTCTGTCATTCTCTGTACGTACTGATCCTGTGCATCCTACATTTCTTTCTGATAAATGGTTGTGTGATTATAATCCTTATGGATTCTTGGATACCGTCACATGTTGAAGAGTCGGATTTTAGCTTTAAAATTGAATCGTTTTCTAGAACGCCTTTTTTTGTGTGTGTGGATATCTCGACTGAGTTGGATATCTTGAAAATTGTTCATTGGAGTTGGTGGTTTCAGGCAAGAAGAGTATGATTCCATGCTTGCTAATAATCTATTTTTCTTTAGGTTGCTGATAATTTGCTTCATGATGCCACAAGCAATCTAGAGACATTAATCTTTTGTTCTCAGACCCTCAGAAGCAAGGTAATTAAATAAATATTAAACTTTACATTATTCGTGGATGTTTCAGTTGTTACACTTAATTTGTAGATACCAAAATTTAGGATACTGAAATTTTCTTGGAGTTGATTCTTAACCAACTTTGCATCTTTGAAGGTACAACGTGATATTGAAGAACTACCTTCTGAAGCTTTTCGCCCTTTGCGGGACTCCTTAACTGTGAGTGGCTACTCATGCATTTGTATATATGATGCGTGGATTTCTGAGCTAACATGCTCTTATAGCTAAATTCAACAGATATTTTTATTTGATGATCTGCGTTTTTTCCATGTATTGGCTTTCGTATTAGAGAGTGACCATCGGTGTAAAGGTAAGGTTGCTGTCTTGTGACTAAATGGTCATGGGTTCGAGTCCGAAAAAGAGCCTCTTCTGAAAATCAGAAGGTAAGGCTGCAGCCTGCACACGATAAGTGGACCCTCCCAGACCCCATAAGTGTTAGGAGTCTCGTGCACTGGGTTTGTCCCTTCTTTACTGGCTTTTGTATTGAATCGTGGGACCTCATTGGCAGCTACTTGTGCATGCACATGAGGACCAAATGTCTAACACAGTTGTCTCCATTGTTCTTTTAATATGCAAGACACGATTAATTATTTACATCAGTATAAGGAATAGGAATTTCCTGGAAATGATAAATGCATTCTTTTACATAAGAAATTTGGTGTAATCTTTCTAGTTTGTTGGTTTTAAAAATTGCACTCGAGGATGGGGAGTGTGTAATCCAACTCCCACCTCAAACCCAATCAAAACAAGATTGAACACATATAATGGATTCTATGGTAAAGTTGAATTATGTGTTCAGTGACAAAATTGATCTTTTAGATCAGTGTATTGTGTCTCAGCGCATGGTGGAAATCTTTGTTGGTTCTTCTGGAAGCGTTTTGTGAGCGTTTATTGCAACTAAAATTTCTGGGTGGTTCATTGTCACTTCTCAAAGATTTCCTTCGATTCTGTTCCTTCTGTGCTTGCTGCTAGTTGGCCATCTGTTAACTGATTATTTGGTTCCCTTTCGAAAAAAAGATGTAATATGTATTTTTTGTCCTTTTTGGTTTGATCCTAGCTTACATCACTTTGTGACTGCTTTCCGTTCGTGATGATTAATTATTCGAACTTGTAGGTTTACAATGTCCTTCCTATATGTTTCCTCATATTGCTGGTTATATTTGATTATTTGATGTTTTAAATGCAGATTTTACTAAAAAAGTTTCACAAAGGCCCCCCTAAAGTTCGGACTCAGGTAAAATTTGAAGTTATTTTTTCAATAAATCATCAATATTTATGTGAGAACTTCTCATTGAATTTGATGGTGCTGTAGATTAGCATCGCGGTTGCAGCATTAGCTATTCATATTCCAGCAAAAGATTGGGGAGATGGCGGCATAGTGAACTGGCTTAGGGACGAGATGAATTCAAACATGGAATTTGTTCCTGGGTTTTTGGAGCTACTTACAGTCTTACCCGAGGTATGCAAAGATCGCCACACGAAATATTTTCTTTGTTTCAAACTTTTTATGTTCTCCAACTAGAAGCATCTAGTCCATAGAATGAAAATGAAATTGTTTTTGTCTTGACAGTGAGTAGCACACATCCTTACATAGAGTTGTTGAAATGTAGAGTTTTCTGTTAATCAGAGGATGACTTGTCAATTCTACCAAATTAGTTGAAACGGCAGTGATTCTCATGGACCTTCTTACTACTTTATGGATGTCTCATGTCAATTGGGTCAAAGATCTAACTTTTGACTAGCATTCTTAAGCTCAATATATTGTTTTCGGTGACATATATCTTTAAACTATTTTACCCAAATAATGGGTGATTCCACCATATCCATCAAAATCGAAGATCCACAATTTTATCTTTGTATTTTAGGTCTAAGTTTTCTTTTAGTGCCTGAACTGTACATATTTCATGTTTCCATGTAAACAATATTTAAGTAATGTGGTGCCTAATGAACAAAATCTCTTGTCTCGATAAATCCAAATTCCATTTCGTGGAAGTTTCTATAACGATGTAAAAATGTAGAATGTGGGGAATACTTGGAGAAAGAAAAAAAGAAAAACGTATTATCGTTGTAAATGCCTGCATGTAGCTTATTAATTTAATATATATACCTATATGCGAGTGTTATAAAAAGTACACAAGAAGTTAAGAATTGCGCTATTATTGAAAATATTTTAATTTATTAATAATACTAGTAGTGGAAATTGAAGTTCACACTACTACAAGAATAAAAGTAATCAATATGAAAAATGGGTAATATGTAAAACATAAATTGGTGATATTTTTTTTTTCTCATTTCGAGAATTCAGGATGAAATTATCAATTTGTAAGATCGAAATTCTCTACTAGTTTCATCTTGAGTGTTCACAAAATGGAAAATTTTCAAGATATGTTAAAATTGCTATCAAGTTTATGATGTACCTGCCATATGGCAATGATAAAGCTAATAAGTTGGTAATCATGGGATCCATATTTTAAATAATTGAGATGCATAACTAATTATTTTAATAAATTTGCTTCTTGTCTCCCCTAATATGGAAAATCAGGGGTTTACAACTTCTCTTGTATCGTGCTTTTTGCTTTCAGGAAGTGTATAACTATAAGATAGCTGCTCGTCCGGAAAGACGTCGCCAGTTTGAAAAGGATCTAACTTCTCAAATGGAGGTCGCTATGAATATCTTGATTGCGTGTTTAAACATTAACGACCTTAAAGAGCAGGTGGTCACTTTCTTACTATAGATATATGGTTTCAACATTTTGTGGTTGTTACCAAACTTATTTATATTTATTTTTTATTATCTACACAAAATTGATCATGTGAAAAAGTTACTCGCTTTTGAAAAATAGATGGTGCCTTTTTTAATCATGTTTTTGCGGTGTTGATTTTCCAGGTCTTAGAGGCATTTTCTTCCTGGCTTCGACTAACTTTTAGGTACAACTTACATTTTCCTCAGCTCCTTTTACTCCTTTTTTTGTTGTAACTTTCTAGATGATGATGCATAAAATAAGTACACGCTAGACGTCAAGTCTCAAAATGGGAGTACGTATACTCCACCTCTCTAGTTTAAGTAGCAGCTTGCACTTTGGTTCGAGTCTTGAATTTATGGTTACATGCAAGGAATGGTAGAGGATTTTCTTTGGTGTTTGATTTATGGAAGTGAGACGTTAGTATTGTGTCAGTATTGTATATAATCGGAGCCAAATGCAATTTTGAAGTATGTACTTATTTGGTGAAGTTGTAGTTGTTAATAACATAGGCAATGTACTTATTTGGTGAAGTTGTAGTTGTTAATAATGTAGGCAAACGTTGATAGCATCTCATGAGTTTGCTTGTGAGAGAAGAAAGACATTGTTAGGGAAGTTTTTGTGGAACTTACTCAAACTCTTGTTTGTTTCAGCTTACCTGGATCTGTACTTGCTTCACATCCATTGGTGCTTACAGCTCTTGCAAGCTTGAACTCAGAGTTTCTTTCAGAGGCCGCTATAAATGGTATTGCAATTGCAACCGAAAGTTTTTCAGAACTATATAGAAAATTATTATTACTATGCATTTGAACTGACTCTGCGTTCAAACTCTTAAAATTCTAACAAAAATGTTTCGGATTGTCTGGCATTCCACCAATTACTAATTGGGTTCCAATCCAGGTAACGCCTGATCAACAAAAGACAAGTACCTATGACCAGTTATTGTTATTTTCTTATAGATGATCACTCCAAGCTCTAGATTTTGTATCATGCCTTTGCTTTCTATCTAATCAAGATTCATCTCTTTTCAGTTTAACCCCTAAATAATGATACTTTTGTATGTTTACTCTGTCTATTCCTTCATATTATTGTTTGCCTAGATTTCATTTCATGTGTACTAGTCTTTCTGTTACAATTTAGAGAGGAACCCTTTTCTTTAATATGTGAAACAGCCAGATTGTTGTAGCGGAGGATTGTAATTTACTTCTTTGACCACTACTTTTTCGTTAATTGGGGTTTGTATATAAACTTCATAGTAATACTTACATAATATTCAGAAAAAATTTGTGGACAACCTCCCTAACAGAACTTAACTATTGTTCCATTTTGAATGCCTTGAAAGTTGTTGACGCCACCCTAGTCTGTATTGTTTCTGCTTTGCATCTGTTCATGCTTATTTGGTAATGCAAGTAGATGCTTCGACTTCATGGCCTTAATATCAATATCGTGATGTATTTCTGAATTAGGAGGCTTCTTCAATCGTACGTGATCTGTATCATGAATGATTTTTCTTCATGGCTTATTTGATAAAAATAGTTGCAGTTAGGCATTGATGCCATATTTCTTATACTTTTTTTTTTTCATAATTTCAGTTGTCTCTGAGTTGATACATTACTCGGTGGCACGAAGCTCTGGTGGAATTTCTGTACAGATGCCCTTAATTCAAATAATTGTGCCTCATGTTATGAGCTTGAAGTCCCAACTAAGAGACTTCTCTAAGGTTTGCGTCATAACTTCTTTATCTATGGAGAAAGACATAAATATATTAATCATTTAGAAACCTAATATAGAGAAAGACATAAATATATTAATCATTTAGAAACCTAATATTCTGGAAATAATAATAATGAGAGATTTAATCGATATATTTATTTCAACACTCTCCCTCACGTCAATTATAGTCACCCACAAATTCATGTGAAACTAGGGGAGGAAGTGCAGCAGCAGAGCTTTGAACTCACGACCTCATGTTATGATACCATGTATAATAACCGTCTCTACTATAAGCTCAAATGGATAATAGAGGGAGATTTAACCGATATATCAATTTCAACAGAACCAAATTGTTATTTCATATAAATTGCGTGTTCAAACTTTACGACACTAAATCATAATGTATTCCCTTATTTTTATTGAAAAATAGGAAAAGACTTGCAAATTTTTAACCTCCGGGTTCTGTTGATTCGATGAAAAATGTTTTCTATGAAAAATGATTTTATGGTCTTTGATGAAAATTTTGAAGAACAAAAAAAATGTGAATTTGATAAATTAACTTGTTTTTACATTAAATTATAAATTTTGAATGAGATAATTGTTTATAAGTTCGTTTGATAATTTAGTTTTTTAATATTTAAATTTGACAAAGTAATTCATAATTAATGAGATAAGCTATGTAATTCATAAATAAGCAATGAGATAAAAACGTGTTATTATTGTAAATGCCTACATATATGCCTACATATATGTTTGTTTTAGATCAAGTAATTCATAAATAAAAACAATTTGTAGAATAACGTGGAAGGCTTTTGGAGGTAATAACTTCTTATATTTATTTATAGATTTATTGATAACAAATAAAGTATAGAATATCATTGTGGGCTTTTATATAAACAGACTTAGCGTAAACAAAGACAAATATAAATAAAGCGATAACATGGAGATTGACTCTCACAACACTTCCCCTCAAGTTGGAACAAAGATATTGCACATTCCCAACTTTTCAAGAAAATAAAAAATGTAGGTGAGTCAAGCTCTTTTGTCAAGATACCTGCAACTTGATCTTCTGAATTAGTATAAGGAGTAGAAATTAAGTCACTGACAATCTTCTCCCTTATGAAATGGCGATCTATCTCAATATGTTTTGTTCTGTCATGTTGAACTGGATTATGAGTAATTGCAATCGCAGACTTGTTATCACAAAATAATTTCGTAGTATTTGTTGAAAAAAACCCAATTTAATAATAAATTAAAATTAAAATAATCATAGAAGCTTACTAACTTCATAAGTCATAGCCTGATATTTTATTTCTTGCTTACCTGTTAATTATACAAATTATTTCTTGCTTATCTATTAATTATATTCCCTCCAAGAAGCATAAAGTATCATATGTAGATCTCATGTCGTCCACTGAACAATGTCCAATCAGTATTTGTATATCTTTTAAGTTTTAAAGGTCATGATATGTAAATAAAATATCATTTTAAAGGGTTCCCTTATGATACCATAAAATTCGATAAACAACTTCCACATGTAATTTTTTAGGAGAATTCATTAACTCTCTAACTACACTAATAAAATATAAAATATGTCAGGTTTAATATGCGATAAATAAATGAATCGCCTGAAAGCTGAGACAGACTCCCCCTGATTACCATGCATACTTAACCGATGACCTGATTCAATAAGAGTAAGAGTTTTTAACTTACACCCAAGATTCATGTTTCCTATAGCAGATTAAAAACATATTTTCTCTATGATAAGAATATTTTGTTTCTTGATCTAGCAACCTCAATATCCAAAAAAAATTAGGTCACCTGCGAACTTAATATCAAATTCAACTGCAAGGTTCTGTTTCAAAGTCTATATTTCTTCCACGTCATCACTTGTAAGAACAATATCATCGACATATATAATGAAGACCACGATCTTACTTATAACTTTGTGAATGAATACAGTATCATCAGCATTGTTATGGAAGTAACCGAAGCTAATAACAGATTGCTTAAACCTTTCAAATCATACTCTTGAAAATTGTTTTAAGCCATATAAAGCAGTTTTAAGTTTACAAATTTTCCCTTCAGTCTACTAAGAAAAGAAACCTGAAGGAATTTTCATATAGACCTTTTCACTTAAACAACCATGTAGAAATGCATTTTCACGTCTAACTGGTAAAAAGCCAATCACAATTTGCAGCACAAGAGAGACAAATTCGAACAGAGTTCATATTTGCAACCGTACAGAAGTTTCCTGATAATCAACCTTATACAACAGAGTAAAACCTTTTTTCCATCAATTTCGCCTTGTATCTCTTGATACTCCCATCAGATTTATATTTTAGTGCAAAAACTCATACAACTAATAGTCTTATTTCCAGATGAAAGTGCGACCAAACTCCAAGTACTATTTTTTTAACGCGTTCATCTCATCAATCATTACTCATTTCCTTTCACGAATATCAAATGCATCATTCTTTCTTTTAAGAATAGATATAGAAGACAAAGTAGAAAAAAATAATAGTTAGGAGATAATTTAGAATCAAACGCGTACTTAAAAATTGGATTTGGAGTACATGATCCAACTGTTTTACGAGGGGAAATAGGAAGTCAGGATCATCAATAGAACTAGAGTCATTTTCAACACTATTATAGCATCCGAGAGAGAATTAGAATGTTCACCGGCCACATTTTCACCTGTTATATTATTCATATCAGTGTCTGAATTATCAAGAGTTGATTGAGTATGAAGAATGTCTGAAGAATCTCTATCTTCTTGAGAATCGGACTCATGCACAACTTTGATTCTCCTACTATAATAAAAATGATATAGAGATATACAAGATTGACCTGACTGACTGACGTAAACGTAATATCTATGAAAACATAAACACACTTCAAAGTAGGATCGTAACATTTGTACCCTTTTTTTAACACAGAATAACTATAGACACATTTGACAGCTCCTGTATTCATTTTGTCGCGTTTATATGGTTGAATGTGACTAATATGCAACACACCCAAAAAATTTAGGAGGAATAGAAAATGAACGATTAGAGATCCAATTAAAATAAAGAAAGGAGTGCGAAAATCTAAAAAATTGTGATGGCATTAAATTTATAAGAAAAGCAATTGATAAATTCGCATTACCCCAAAAAGACTTTGGCATCCTTATAATCCTCAAAGAAATCGTCAAACCTCAGTGAGGTCTTAGGATTTGCGTCCAACAACTCCATTTTGTTGAGGGCCGACAAAATAAGATGTTTGATAGGGAATGCAAAAATCATCGATGTAATTTTTAAACATGTCATCAACGGATTATGTATCATGTGGAAAATGTCAAAGATATCATTTAGTTTTCTTACTTAATTTCCTCATTTCTGTAATTAGGAACAAATTTAGACATTGATTAGGAGATAAATTGTAGATTGAATAAAAGCTAATTAATATATCAATGTATAGGTCGTTTGTTACCTCTTAATCGCCTCTTAATTAGGCGGTTCATTTAATCATTAAGGTATTGTTTGTTACCTCTTATTCACCTCTTAATATGGCGATCCACTTAATCATTAATTGTTAAGTGAACCGGTCACTTGTTTGGTAAAAACGTTTTAATAGACTCTTAATGATTAAGTGTTAAAATTCAGGCTGAATCATTAAGAGCATACATCTAAATTAGGTATAAATAATATTTAATATTATATTTTGAGGTTATTTTTACTACATTAAGTCATTACCTCTTAATGAACTCTTAAACAATTAAGATAAATTCAGATGTTGATTCAGTATTCAGGACTTAACCCTTAATTTTATCAAACGACACCTTAAACATGAAAGTTCAAGGTCAAAATCATCCATATAATTGTCAAAGAATTCCATAAAAAATTAACAGCGTAACCCACCTAGCTGCTGATTCGGGAAGGGCATAAAGAACATAAGCAATTCCCTTGGACTGTCTCGTATCCTTATCAACAACAAGATGAACCTGTGAGACATTACCGTATTTGCAAAATAGCTCTTCTAGTTCCTCCTCACTGTCAAATGAAAAGTGTTCCATGAGTTAATACACTGAAAGTTCAGATACTGAAATTAAATATGAAGGGCTGGTAGTAACATAAGGATAAGTACTTTAGCTAAAAAAGAAACTATCATCCTAGACATAACAACAGAAATAGCACCAAGATTACTTTGCTGTGTATGGCAGATTACGGATGAAAAGACGCCCAGTCTTGAGAACATCGTCTTCCCCATCCTTAGAAGTCGATAATTGGTTTCCTGTATCAAGCACTTCACCATCAGATTCTGTAAAAGGAATTTTCTCTTCAACCAGTTCTTGGCGGACATCCTTGCCAGAAGTATAGTCTTCTCTCGTTGTCTTTATCTTTTGAACATCTTTGCGCTTTTCGGTTTCCATAACTGAATCATTATTATTATTATTATTCTCTTCGTCACTACATTCTGAATCTGACCATTTCTTCTTCACTCTGCTCTTGAAGTAATCCATATCTGAGATGACTTCATCATTAGCGAGATTCAGCACTTCATCAGCTGCATCACCATCTAGTAGCACTTCTTTTGTTTTCGCGGTCTCATCTAAGTCACTTTGCACAGTAGTGGATTTCTTTTTAGCTTCCATTTTTGATTGCCTTAGCTTCTCACTGACTATCTCATTTGTGTTACCTGTGGGAACTATCAATGTGTCATTTGCCCATAATTTTGACTTAGCCCGTGGCTGCATTATCTCAAGAAATTCCTGAAGTTGAGAGTCATCAATTTCTTCACTCACTTTCGTGGGATTACTTTTTCTTTCTTTAGAACCATCTTTGTTCAAATTATTTGCACCAACAGTTTTCTCATTATCTTTAGTTGATTTCTCTTGTTTCTTCAAAGAATGCTGACTCCATGGCCGAGGTATATCTGGATCACCGACCTTCCGAGCAATCTAG
>JAYMTC010001031.1:0-10037 GCA_036897605.1 Melianthus villosus
TTATTATTATTATTATTATTATTATTATTATTACCGTTATTGATTTACGGAACTTTTTTTATTTATTTTTTTCACTTTATTTAGATGGTGTACACTGTAATAAAATATTTTATATAAAAATTGTGTATAAAATAAAATAAAAAACATTTAATGAATAAAAAACGAATTCATATAAATTGCACTATGGAGCCACATTTTCACTAATTAACAAATTATATTAATACCCTCGTTTTAACACCTATCATGACACCCGACAAAATAATCGGGGTAAAATAAAGTTTCAAAACATTTTGATATATAGAACATGCTTTTAACATAGGAGAGATAAAATTAATACCAACAATCACACAAATGAAAAACACTTGCAAATACTATAACTGTATTTAATATAACAATCACTTTCAATAAAATAAATAGAATGCATATCAATCATTACAAACCACTAAGTCTTATCAGTTTTTAAAACATGTAAAAGTGCTTAAATGAACTTCATATGACCATTAAATAAAATTAAGATATCATTTAAAAAACTTAAATGTAAAATTTTTACACCTACTCAAGAAATACATATAATAAAGTTCAATATAACTATTATTCATATTATGATTTAACTCACCACTTAAAATATCATATATCATGTATATGTTCAATAATAAAACAGATACAATTAGCATATCACGTATTAAATATTGATGAATCTTAATAATTAATGGACAAAATTATCAAAATTAAACTAAATATCAAGTTTAAATAATAGATGAATGACTAAATTATACTAGAGATTAAAATAGAACAAAATGAAAAATTCATGAAGCAGGAGTTTAATAAGCCTAAAAGATGTACTTAATTTGATAGGAAGTTATAAAAAATAATCTTATTATCTCAGCTATCAATACAAAGATTTCAAAAATATATATTTAACAAATATACTAGCCCCATTAAATTCTCTCATTTATTAATTTATTTTCGGATATAATAATTTTATGAATATTAGGAAAAAAATAAGTAATTAAATTTCCAAACTAATTAGGCACTTATTACCATAGTGGCCTACAGGTCAAGTAGATTGCTCATTTTCTACTCCATGATCCAGTCCCCACGTCAACGTTACAACGGCAACAAATAATTAAAAACTAAATCAATAAAAAAGCGAAAACTGCATTACCTAAAACACCCCGTAACGTTCGAATTATTTGTCGTTATGAAAGCAAAGCCTTTAATTCAAAATCAAGGGCCATTATTGTAATTTGAGTTGGTGATTATTTACTGCGCGCTTGTTGCTGGTTTACTTCTTTTGATTTGTCTTTCTACACTTTTTGAGTTCTGCTATGCGTTACTGAATCGTTAATGGCGGATCTGCAACTCGTTTGATTCTCATTTCTTAATCGGCTTTGTTTTCTTGTGACTCAAGTTGGTTTCTGTTGATTGAAGATGTTGGACGGTTTATTAGGCCGAGGATTTGCAGCAAAGTGGTGAGTTTGATAGATCTTTCGTTCAATTTCTGGTTTTATTTCTCTGTTTTGTATGCTTAAAGGTTTAATTGTTTTTGTATGTGTTTATTTGATTGTGAAGTAAATCGCTGATTAAGCAAATAAAGACGCGGATCGATGCGATTAGGAGGAAGAGGAAAGCGACTCAGAAGTTTTTGAAGAAAGATATGGCTGATCTGCTCACTAACGGACTTGATATCAATGCTTATGGAAGGGTGAGAAGCTTTGTTTTAGTTTCAGTAGCTTGAGAGAGTTTCATTTTCAACGTTTGGTTATTTCTTGATCAGATGTTTTAGTTGCACAATTTTGATTTAATCTTTGTTATTTTTGTCGTTTTCGTCATAATCTGTTAAGTAGACGAGAAGATATGTGAGTGGAAAATGCTCTTGAAATTCTGAAATTTGAATTATGTTCACTTTGAAGATGTGACTGGAATTTGTAATTTTAATTCTATTTACTTTGAATATGCAAATAGAGAAGTTTTGTACGTGTGGGTGGGGCTTCCATGGTTTTAGTATGAGACTTTGAATTGTGATCTAAGTCAATTATTGAGAGTTCCATAAAATGCATGTACTATCCCGTATTGAAATATGATCCTAAAGAATAGTTCTGTTTTGTGAGGTGATGAATCAGGCTGAAGGACTTCTAGCTGAATTAACTCTTTCATCTTGCTATGATTTTGTGGAGCATTGTTGTGACTCTGTACTTAAGCATCTCTCTCTCATGCAAAAGCAGAGGTATGTGTTACTATACTACAAATGGCTGCATCATTCTATATCCTACCTGATGTCAACATCTACTAGTGTCTTTCTGCAACCTATTTGTGATTATTTGTAATTGAGCTAGAATTATTATATGTCAACTGTGCACGTATTTGAAGATTGAATTATAAGCAAATGTAAGATTGACTATATGGCAAAGGAACTCCCCCTCAATATTATCATCACACACAATCCCAGTGATTAGGCCTCCTCCGGCTGATGCCCCTTTGCAACACCTCTGCCAGCTGCAGCACCTCCTTCGATTGCTACCCCTTTGCAGCACCTCCTTCGGCTGTCCCCCCTTTGCTGCCCCTCTGCCGACTGCAGCACCTTCACTGGTTGCCCCTCACACGACCTCACGCCGGCTGCACTTCCAATGGCTGTTTAACATGGTTGCCCATCACAATGCCTTTCACATTTTCTCAACACGAAACTGCCCAACCACACGACTACCTCAAACACGAGTTCACCACCTTGGCTGCTAGTTGTCTCTATAAGCTGCCTTACTTATGGCCCTTCTCTCTTTTCAATTATTTTCTTTTTTTTTTACTCATTGATTGATGGCAGTTGTACATTCTTTTACAAACCTTCGTATCTTCACAAAATAGATCGTAAACATCCTTGGCAAAAACTGAGGTTTTTTTGTTAACTGCTACACTAAATTTGCGAAAAATAAATTTTTTTTCTCTCAATCTCTCGCACACAATCAACATAATTTCAAGCCACGTGAACAAAGCCCTAGGCTCTAATACCATGTTAAACTAAGCATAACGAGAGAGAGAGAGAAAAAAAACATAAGTATTTTTTGTGGTTCGAATAAAGTAGGAGTTTCTCATATATTCATTAAACACACAGTCTCAACTCACTTGACATAGCACTATATTTATAACTACACGTGTTACCTGATTTATGATCTAAACAAAGTATCTGGCCTTTATATTCTAATACTTAATACATTATATTATTATTCCTAATAGGTCTCTTTATATTCTAACAAGTAACAACTGGTTATATTTTCTTGTGCACTACAAATGTCGAGAAAAACATATTTCATGACTCCTCATGAGGGACTGTAACAAGATTATGCCCATTTGTTGTTACCGAAAATAAACATTTGATGGTGATTTTTATGAAATAGAAAGAGGTACTAGGATATCACGAAATAAAACTGAGTATTTAGTCTTTGTCTACTATATCAGTGCCATGATATGACTTCTCGCATTCTGCATATCAGTTATATGTTCCTTCTTTGGAATACATTTTCCTTTACTATTAGAAATAACTGCCAAGGTATATTGATTTTTCGAGTAAATGTTTTTTCAGGGAATGCCCTGATGAATGTAAGGCTGTTGTATCATCCTTAATGTTTGCTGCAGCAAGGCTATCTGATTTGCCAGAGTTGCGTGAGCTTAGGCAAATATTTCAACAGAGATATGAAAATTCTGTTGAATATTTTGTTGATCAAAAGGTAATATCAGTAGTTCAACTGCTATGGATCTAATAGATTGTAGTGTTTCTGCCACCTAACCAACTTAATTTCTCCTTGCCAGTTTGTTGAAAATTTATCTTCAAAACTTATTACACTGGAAAAGAAAGTTCTGATGATGGAAGAAATAGCACGGGAATTTTCAATTAAGTGGGACTCAAGGGACTTTGAACAGAGGATGTCTAAACCTTCTCCATCTACACAGGTCTACCATCTGTTGTTTTATTCCTGGTCTTCTAATTTATACTTGAAAGCATCTGCTGCCTACTTCACTCTATAACAAGTTTCCTGAAGATCTCTTGAATTTGTCTTTAGTCAAATTACTGTTCTGAACTCTTTGAAATTTACATTAATGTGTTGCAGGATCCACCCAAAATTTATGGATCGCGCAGTGGCAAGGAGGGTACTGTCTGGAATAGAAATGAGCTCAACCTTGAGTACAGAGAAGATGTCAAGATCACTGAACATAAGTCACCTATCGTGGGAGAAGAAACTTTATCTAAAAAAGAGGTTCATGACATCGCATTTAAGGGATTGCGTGAAATTTCTGTGGATATGCATGATAAAAGAAATCAGCTTGATCTTCAATCCAGAAGGGAAGTAATGGCCACTGAATACAATCCACTCAATGGCATAGAAGAAACTGTCCCAAGAGGAAGGCAAGAGGTTTCTGCTGATAAGCATGACATGCGAAATAGGGAGAAGGATGCAACCATGAAATCAACTCGATTAGGGAGTTCATCTCACAGTAAAAGAAGAGAATATGATGATGAGGGAATCAAGCTGCATAACAGAAGAGAAAAAAGGAAAGATGAGCATAACAGAAGAGAAAAAAGGAAAGATGATAGACAGGACGTTGAGAGTCACAAGAACATAGAAATTGCTCCTAATTTCCCAGGTCTGCAACTGAAGACCGGTCATAAAGAAACCTCAGTGGCAGCGAGGAAGCATGGGAACCAGCATGACATTGCAAACTCAATAAGGAATCATCAAGAAGATGAAAGAGAGACACCGAAGCCCTACTACAATAATGCCCTCCCTCCTCCTTATGTAAAGCCAAACATTAGATCAAAGGATAGCAAGCATGGAGCAAATTTAGGATATGCACAGGCAGGTTTTGACAGTTATGGCATTTCAAAGGAAACTTTGATGCATGACAGAGTTGATACTGGTAGTACATCAAAGCATTCCCAGATAGGATCCGACCATACTGTACGTGAGAATCATCTTGATCAGGAGGTAGCAGGTGATTCTATTCCAAGACCAAGATCGATGAGGAGGAGACGATCAAAACCCCGATCCTACCATGAGGATGCTAACAATGTGGATGATACTGTTCTTACTAGAAAACTGAGAAGCAGGAGAAGGGATGATTCAAGACAAGGATTGCAGATATTATTTGACGATGAGCGTCATCAGAAAGATGATGAAGAAAGGATGATAGACAAACTGCTGATGCATTACAGTAAGAAACCTACTTCTGTTGACTCGGAAAAGGTGAAAAGAAAGTCTAGAAGTCGTCATGCACACCATAAAGGAATTGATGTGGGTCAATCCCCTCTCGATATTAGTGAACTTGGATCTGGCGAAGAACAAGACATTCCTCCTCCAGCCCGATCAATTTCCCTCCCTCATGAACATATAGCTCCACCAGAGACAGAGAAAGTATTTGCCCGTGCAGCCTCCTTTCAGTTGGATAGGTCAAATGCAGCAGGGCATGTGCATCCAAAGCTACCAGATTATGATGATCTGGCTGCACGATTTGCCTCCCTGAAAGGAAGATAAATGAAATGATGGTAAGAGCCGTTGGAATGAATGTGTATCTTATTTCTTATTGCATACACCCTGGATAAAGTCACACACTCTTCACTAGAAAACCAGCAAGTCATGCTCAACTACCAAATAAGTAGCCTCACACGACATGGAGGGCATTCATACATTTGCATATTATCAATTCAATTATGAAACCCTTGATTGTAAAAGTGATGTAACCTTCAAATGACAAAATATAGTCCGGTTGTTATAGGATTCTTGACTGCTGCTGTAATAACAGTCTCAGGAGTTCAGAATACAAGTAAATGAAGTATTTGTGTTGATTTTGAGTATGTGAATGGTTTGGCTTCTTAAGCGGGTAGGTTTTATATAATACTGCTCACAATACCATTAACAGCAAATGAAGAAGCTCGGGGATGTAGTTTGTACTACCATTTGTATTAACAAAAGCTATCCGTTATTAGTTCCATGTTACTCGTATTTATAATCTGATGAGTTGATTATCCATAGGCAAAGTCTGACGCAAATGAACTAGACAAACCAAATACATGTTTGAATGTCAAAATTTATAAGCAGACATTTTATATAAATTTTAAAATTCTTAATATATATATATATATATGTATATATATCATATTATTGCAGTACATATCATATATTTTTCATACAAAATTTTCCCCATTAATTTTATAGAAAAACTTAAACTATATTTACAATGCCTGCAAAAAAACAAAAAATATATATATATATAACTCAAAACCTCTACCAATCAAAGTGTTTTTGGTCGGTATAATAGGGTATCATATCCATATTCATTAAAATGACCCTTTATATTTTAAAAGGATTTTGTAGCCATGTTTCGATAATGTAAAAAATAAAAAATTAATAATTACTATCAAATGGAAACACTCTCCTCAATTGGACTTAAAAATTTAAAACAAATGTGATATAATATTACAAATTTATTCAGATGAAAGTGTGAAATTCAGAGTTTTAGCAAATTACATGCAACAGAATAGCAATATGTACAGTAAATCAACAATATGAGGTACTTTCAGGAGCAACAGAATTGTCTTCTTCCACTTTCTTGTGAACCTCGGTGCAGTTTCATTCCCGTTGGGCGCAAAGGCATTGCTTTTGCCAATCTCTTTGCTACAAAAAGAAAACAAGATGGTTATTCGATAGTGAGAAAAGGGATTAATTTCTGGCATTGATGCCAAAATCAAACACTCATGAACAGGTCAATTTAACCATAGTACAGTGAGATGGTTAAAGATTAATGATGTTGAGGAACCAAAGTATTCCATTCTGGACTTACTGTGGATGCTGAACAGGATCATTAACTGGCTCAGTCATACAAAATGGGCCTTGTGAGGCCACAATTGATTTAATATCAGATACTTTGTATCAGATATCAGATACTACTATCCATACTATATATTGTCATGTAACAGTGCAAAATGATTTGTAGGTGATAATTTTACCTATTTCATAAAAGAGCTCGTTGACATTTTGGGCAGTTTTTGCAGATGCTTCAAGAAAAAACAATCCATTCTCTTTGCCATATTGCTCTCCTTCCTGCAACAGTGAAGATGGATTAAGAAACTCCCAGATATAGAAACCTTATCACGAAGCAACCAAACGAGTGACATAAAACTTTGAATATATAGCATGTTCAGACCTTATCAAATAAAAAAAGGAAGATCGAGAAATTGTTCATGGGACATCTGCTAAACTAGACTTTCTGATAGCTGGTTAAGGATGATAGTACATTTATCCAGTTGAATATATGTTGCCAGTCCTACCTCGGACTAACCAAATATCGATAGCAATTTTACCTAATGGTTACAATATGATTGTCGTTATGATTTTTTCTAACACTACAAATCTCAGATTTTTTGAGAAAAAATATCTGCATCTAATTCAATTGTAGAGTAATTTTAGGTTCTTCTCACAATCATCTGAGTGGTACAGTATGTTAGCTAGTTGCAGGCTTTAAACTGCAATATGGTTTCAATGACACACCGAAGTAATGCATCTCAATAAAAGTTTTGGTCATTCATATTAATAATCATATATCACCATAAGACAGTTTCCTATCAAGCAAGCTACTGGTAGATGGAAATATCAACCTCGGCAGATTATTTAGGCTGAAAAATCATATGTTAGATCCCTCTGAAATTAAACAAGATAAAATAAATAACAGTGATTTACCTCAGTTTGGACTTGTCTCTTCTCTTCCAAGTCTGCCTTGTTAGCCACCAAGAATGTTATCAAATTCGGATTGCCTAATATATAAATCACAATAATTGTCATCGGGACATATTGAATGAGAATTTCTATCCATATCTAAATTAAAAAATTCCCATCCGGTTTTTGCCATAAATTCAAGATCAACTAATTGTAGAGTTCGCCCAATATGAACATGAAATAAAATATCTAGGATTATTGTTAGTTACCTTGTCTCTGCAGTTCTTGAACCCACTTCTTGGCTCTCTGGAATGAATCCTGAAACCAACACCACAAGAACAAGTCAAATGCGCTCCTATTTTATATATCTGGTATTTCCCGTGTAATTATAAAATTTAAATAATAAATTTCTTATTATTTACCTCGGAACATAACAATACTAACTAGCACAGAACAATTAGGTGAATAAAATTTATATTTATATCAGATATAATTTCTCCAATATGAACGACTAAATTATCTAAGACGCTATAAATGAAATAACTACGCCACATAGCTTTATACTGTATTCTTGTAAGTCAAGTCTGACATGATAGATTAGATATAAGAAAACTAATTTTATCACTCAGAATGATAACCATCTGCATGAGAATGTAAAACATTCATGTTAGTTTGCTCAAGATGCAGATAATCATGAAAGATAGCTTCTTTGACTAGTTAGTTTGGACATAGACATAAAGGTAAACTAACAATTATAAGAATAATCATAATCATTTTAATAATCAAAATCAAATCGAATTCACATGTCATATTTCGAGATATGCCGATAATACTAAACATATCATTCAATGGTAGTTACCATGCTTGTTACGTCATACACCACAACTGCAGCTGCTGCACCACGGTAGTACATGGGAGCCAAGCTATGGTATCGCTCCTGTCCAGCAGTGTCCCATATATCAAATTTCACAGTGGCTTCATTTAATGACAAAACTTGAGTAAAGAAGGCTGCGCCAATTGTTGATTCCTGCAGGGTACTTATATTAAAGATATACACCATACAGAGGTTGGAATCATTTAAATATAAACTGAATAATGTTAACCTGGTACTCAGAAAATTGGCCCTTGACAAATCGCAACACCAAACTTGTCTTCCCAGTTCCCATGTCCCCAAGAATTACCTGGAAAGAGCATATGATGTATTAGCATGCTTCACCATTCAGTCACAATCCCGAATAAAAAATGTTAACAACGAAGTGCAGTTATTTCAAATAGAGATTTATACAAAGAGCAACATTCGTATAAATTAAAGATAAAATATAATTTTAATCTGATTATAGTCCCATTTCAATTATATATCAAGAGTTTAATCATCCAGAAGTTTAATGTGGCAAATGCATGTGCTAAATACTATTTCACTGATATTATGCATGATCCTCAGCAAGTTCATTATCATCAAGAATAATATCACATTATTGTTCCTCCTGAGCACTTCTGCAGTTTGAATATCTCAAGTCCACACTCATTAGAAAAATATAAATTCTAATTCAGAAAACAAATGATGCTCCATGTGTCCAAATGTGAACCTCATACGAATAACTCAAAATCATAGCCTACTTTAATCTACACAACCTTAATAATCTTTTACCTTCACATTCTGAATTCAGATAGCAAATTTATAACTGCTTAGTCACTAATCAGAAAGAACAAAAAGGTAACTGATTCAGTAAAATAGTTGACCACCTAGAGGGAAGATAGCTATATCATCAAGCTTTAACCCTACCCAAATGATCTATTTCACCGACATAACACCAATCTCACTATTTTCATAAATCGAATCAATAATCATAGTTTCTCCACCTACTCAAATCGGATAAATAAAAAAGGAAAAACATACCTACCAGCTTGGCTTGAATGTTCTTGCTGCCCGCCCTCGCCATTTTCTATCGATCCAAATCCAAATGCAAACAGAAATCCAATATCTGCGAAAACGAGGACGAAAAAGTGGATAGTTATCACCTCGAGTTCTTCAGAGAAAAGCGAATGAATGAACCATGAAAGAGTAATTTGGGGGAAAATAGGCAAAAGCGAAGTTGCAGTTGGTAATGTCCATCCAAAAGCTTGAATGGTTGTTTGATTTGTTGACCGGTAGATATCTTGATTGCTTAGTTTGCTTTAATTGTGCTTATAATTTTGATTAACTTAATTTGTTTTTGAAGGCTATGCACCGACTATAACCGGACTGATGCATTACGTCCACATCTGTCTGGAAGAATTTGAATCTCAATTTAAAGATTTCATATCTATTAGAATTGGAAATAATTTATTTAAATTATA
>JAYMTC010001032.1:0-10032 GCA_036897605.1 Melianthus villosus
ATTTGTAAATTAAAAACAACTTGGTATTGAGTTGTATTTTATAGATTTCCGCATTAAACAATTCAATTTTAAAGAATTTTGCTTTCAGCTATCATTATATGTACTAAATCTGCTTTAAACAACTCAATTTTAAGCATATATTGCTTACTTACATAGATAAGCTCTCTCTTTCAAGTATGTCAGAGTCAATGAAATCTCTTCAGAATCTTGTAGAGTAAAACATTCTCGGATCAAGTCACGTTTCGAAACTGTAACAAAACAACAACAATATCAACAACAAAATATAAAGATAAGAAATATTACAAATACAGATACTGTATATACATATCTTCCTAACCAAATTGATCAAATACATTATCTACAAAAATGGTCGCCGAATCATTTTTATCGATAATTATCTTTTGACAACCATTTTGGAGAATTGCTTTGACACATATTTGTACAAGATTTTCTTCGGTGCTTGCAACATATAATTGATAAACCATCTTATCAAGTAAAATTGCACATGATCGGGGGCTTCTTCAAAAATTAGATCTATATACTTATCATTCAAAACTATAAAAAAAAATACAAAATATTTATATTAGAATAATTTTTCGATAAAGTTATAAAAAACAAATAAACTTACCAAAAGAAACAGTTTCTTGCTCTTTATTATTTTTTCCATTTACTAAGTAAGGAAAATGTCCCGTGACAAAGTCAATTGGCTCCAATTAACATATTTTCAGATCTTTAGCCGAGACTACAAACAAGATAAGTTCATTAACCGAAGTAAATACATCCAATTGAAAATTATTAAGTGTACAAACTTATTATACCTTCGTCAGCACCCAATGCCAGAGCTCTTTGAAGGAATAAATTTTGATAATGTTCAAACACGATGCAATAAAACTATTGATAAACAGAAGTCAATCTTAGTCATGTCATTCAGTTGATACTCAAACTCGAAAATACTAATAATATTCAACGGTCAATGTAAAGATAATCACACCTGACTTAAAAAACAACTAATTACTAGAACTAACAATCAAATAAAATAAGAACTTTAGCATAATCTATAAACATATGCAAGAAAAAATAAACCTTAACAACATATGCTTCTTTTTAAACAACACAACATATTTAAATAAATTTGCCAAAATCGAAATCTAGGATATAATCTTAGCACGTTTATACATCATACAATAAGCCAAAATTACAATAGCTCAATTTAAATGTTATGAGTTTACCAAGAACGTGTTGATCAGTGGTAAGCGAGCTGGTCCCAGACGGCAAGCAAGGACACTACTGTTAGGATAGTAGTGAGAGAGAATGTGAAGGATAAAAGAGATGGCCCTTATTCTCGTGAAGTCTCTTTCCTTTTGGCCCATTTGAGCCCTTTCTTCCTCAAGGTCCGACAGATTTTACCTTTCCAGCTTCGTACCAATGCCTTGTTTATCAAAATTTACATCATTCGGAAGGTTCGTATGGGGAAAAACTTGATGGATTGCTTCAAAATCCTCATAAATTGTCTCCACTGGTCCTAATTCTTGCCACGTAGGTTTATTTTTTTAAACATATTCCACAAAAAACTTTCTATTGTCTATATTCCCATTCAAGATTCAAGACTAAAACAACTTTGCAAGAACTTAACTAAATCCAGCAAAGAAGAATGCTTCAGCAGCATTTTCACATCCAAAATGTATTAACACAAAAACCATCTGAGCCCCTTCCTTTTCTTCCTCAGTGGTCCCAACAAATTTTCCCACAATTTTTCTTTTTAACCATTCCAGGAACATATCTTATAGGAAATTGACTATACATCTTCACTATCTAATACAACACAAAGAAATAAGAGATTAAGGGAGGAAGAGAACAAGATAGCAAAGTAAAGGGTTAGGGAGCAAGGATGCAAGAGAAGAGAGCCATTCGGCTAATTTTTTTCATTCATTGATATCCTCTTTGATCTACAAAACGATGACTAAATACTAGGCAAACAACCAACTTAAATCCTACCAAATAGGCCCATAATACATCCCAAATACAAACCCATATTTGACATCATATTAGTACGTATCAGTTTTTCTACTTACGTAGTCGCTAACTTGTATTGCACGCATTTACATATATATCAAGTGCTTTTTCACTTGTGTAAAGGATTCTTTAGCATAGTTGCGACTTTCTTAAATCTAATTGTTGGAGTATAGGCAGGCAAACTTATTTCATTCAGTTTGATTTTTTTTTTGCTTTTAGCATATTTTTAAGAGCCCAATATGGATATTTCTCTTTCGCATGAAATTCGAAATTTTTGTCATTGCCTTGGGGTGGCGGTTTAAAGGTTCAATCCAAAACATCACAAAAAGCCTACAGTGGAAACCCAGTTCAAAAAGTAAATGCACCTGAAACTATAACTAAATAACACAGAGTTCAAATCAATATACCTAAAATCCATTCGAAACTATCAGCCCAAGATTATGTCTTTAATTTATATCCACCCAAAACTAAGATTAAATTAAAACTGTAACCCAAAATACCCATTGTCCACCAAATCCAAATACAAAAACACTTATTCCTGAACACATTCAAAAGCTTTTTTTGGGGAATTCAATAATCTGCATCTTAATCAAAATTTTACTCAGAGGATCTTAATGAAATTTTCTCTCAGATATAGCTTTATAATCTAATCAAAATATATGAGAGTTTTTTTATTTTATCTTAGAAAGCACTGAATAAAATTTCTGGATCCCACCTCTTTTGTAGAGGATATTTATTTGTACTTGATTGGGAATGGTTTATTTTGTAGGTGATTCTACATTTCCTTACATAGAATGAATTTTGTAAGTTATTATATTGATGTATTACAGGGGGAAAATGAATAATAATTCATGAATTCACTCCAAGTGTTTAGAGTTAACATCCCTTTAGTGAAGATGAGTAGTATTTTAGAGTTACCATCCCTCTAATGAAGATATTATAAGAGTGGTTTGACTTGTGCAGCCATCGTTCACTATAGTAGCTGGGAATTGTTATTTTTCAATGTTAAAGCATTAGAAAGTCAATAGTAAGAACAAATGGGCCAGAAGGGACAGTGCAGGAGGATTTGAACCTTCCCCTATTATTATCATTTAATAAATTGGAATTTTCACTAGATTTTTATTAAATGTTTCTGTAGATTGTATGATAACTAATATTATGCCGCTTTTCGAATTTTAGGCGAGCATTTACAGGGCTGAGAAGAATATTGTAGACTTGTACATCATACTTCTTAGATTTTCTAGGTAAGGAAATCAATTAAATGGATTCCCTTTTCATGCTACTGAAATCACAAAAATTTTTGGAGGCATCTGCTAATTCTTGATTTATCGCAGTTTGGTGTCTGAAACTATACCATTCCATCGAGATTACTTGGTGCTACTTCCCAAACAAAAAGCAATTTTTAGGAAGGTAACGCATACTGGTTTATATAATTAATCAATTACATATATTTAATGTCCTCAGGTTGTCTACATTTCTTGTATGTATCTCTCCAGAAACTGTTAGGTGTACTAGATGAGCTTGAATATCTGAAGCCAGAATTTCAAAGTCGGGTGGATGAATTGAATAAAGCTGATACAGGAGCTCAGCCACGTCAACTTGATGATTCCATGGACATGACTTCATATGGCTCAGGAACATCTAACATGGAACGGCCTTCTGTCAATAATAGACCGAAGGGTGGAATTGATGCTAAGCAGGTAGTGACCATGCTTGATATGTGATGGTATTCACGAAGCTGCAAATATGATTCCTTTAATTCTCATGCAATTCATTCAGCACGAAAATAGTCTTTCTAACAATTATAGCTAATGGTATTCATACTGCAGTTCTGAGTTGTTTTATGTTGATCTTTCCCCATTTGGATCTAGTCCTGGTTGTATGTTTATTTTCCTGCTGTTGGGTGTATGCTAAGTTTTATCTTCACTTTTCATGTGGTTGCAGCTTGTCAGCATGGCTCCTCAGTATACAACCAAGTATAACAACGATCATACTCCATTTTTATCATCAAACTCAATGCAAATTGACAAGCAGTTCCAGAAGCTGTGAGTACTTTTTTAGAATTCTATGCAACAGAATACTTTGGACCTCTGGTAGACATTCTTTTAGGATGCAATTCTGTCCCAATATGAATTCAATGTGTTATTTGAAGTTCTTAAAATAATTATGAACTTTTTTGCATAACATGTTCATCTTTTTATGATTTTTTATCTGTTAGATTTCTTGTAACTTGAGTTGTTATAGGGTTATAATATAAGTTCTTTTTAAATTCACTCCAAATTTACAACTTTCTTCAAGAATGTCATATGATAATTATTCCGGAGATGTGCAGATCAATGAATGTACCTCTTCCGAAGAAGGAGACTTTGTCTAGACACTCTCTTTTAGGCCCGAATGGTCTCAGGGGTCAGTGGCTAGGCCCCAGTACAGAGATAAAGGTAGTTCTTGAGGTGCCTTACACTCGCCTTATTTTTTCTAAATGTTTTATCTGCCTTTTTTATTTCCTTCTTTCCAGACTAAAAAAACCTTCATTTGGCTGAAATGGGGCTTATTTTGCAGACTGATCAATTTATTGTGTGTACAGGTTCAATACCCAAGCTCTTTTGACTCAACTCCCGAGAATCCAGGGTAGGACGTCTGCTGAACTATTGTATTAAAAACTTAATCTGTTTTACTGCTTCAGGATTGTTATTGTGTCTTCCCATACCTCTTATTCTGATAAACTGTTCTCAAATATTATAATTATAATAATAATAATAATAGGTCTACATTGGAATCAGTCCTCTCCTTGGATGATGGTAGATGGTTTGGTCCTACTGAAGAGTTGTGTCCTCCATTGATGAGTGAACCAACAGAAAATATTTTTCAATTGGTCAAACAACCGTCTCCTCCACCTGTGCTTGCTCAAGTGCAGCAGGAATTTGCTCCTATACCGCCAGCAAAAGTCGCAGATCCGAGACCAGGTCCAGCAAAACAGTCTCCTGATCGGATGCCAAGTTCAAACACATATCAGCATTTACATGTTGTAGGTGTTATATGCTGTTTGTTGTTTCTTTCATTGTTAGATTTTAAACCCTGGTTCTTGGTGAACTAGTTCATTATGCTAAATTTCATATGCTTCTTTTTGTTTGCAAATATGATTCTTTCTTATTGTAACAAAAATTGCAGTCTGCAAAAATGATGGACGACTTCTTGCGGTTGGCTCGGACAAATACAGAAAGAAACTTGGAAACATGTGGTGTCCTTGCCGGTTCACTGGTAAAACCTATTGAACCTATAAACAAAGATAAGAAAATCATCATGTTTCTTGGATGGAATTTGACTGTTGATGATCATGGTTTTTTGTATGTTCAATTTCACTTGGCAGAAAAACAGGGTTTTTCAAATTACTACACTCATAATCCCAAAGCAGGAGTCAACTTCAGATTCAGTAAGATAATTACTATGAATAATTATTATCTACTATTCTGCCTATTTTTTATTTATTTATTTGTAATATGTTTTATTCAGTTTATGTGCATATAAACTACATAAAGGGACATTCAGTGATAAAGAGCATAACTGTGGGAAGATGTTTAGAATATCATTTTGGTTATTATGACCTCTTGTTTTATTTACTCCATATTTGGTCCATACCTGTCCATCATCGGTTTTATAAAGTATGTGGATGTGTACACTTTTCTTTGTCAATGTTATAATGTCGTTCAAAACCATATTCCGCATAAATTTAAACAAGATTGTCTTTTAATGGGATGACACTGGTTTATCTGTATATTTGGAAAACCAAATAAATCCTAATTTAGTGTGATAATGTGACTCAATGGTATGAAGAGAGCATTTAATGCCAGTCCACATTTTGACTTTCAGACATCCAAACAAAATTTTTCATTTTTCTGTTAATTATATGTATATGTATACTATATTCATACCATTAACAATTAAGAATACTCATTTGAACAACTTAAAATGTCCAGTGTCAGACATTGAATGAAGAAGAAATATTTGAAGTTCAAGACAGATTATCACTTTTTCCTCTTGGGTGGATTCATGTGAGTACCTCTGTAGTTATTATCACTATCAATTTGTAGTTTACATTTGACAGTTTGATTTTGTATCTTAGCATTACTCTTTGTGTTTCTACCTCATCAGTTTTATGTTTAGTCTTCTTAATTATGGTAGAAATTTGTGAATATTTATGTTCTGGCCTTTGTGCTGGCTTTCCTTCTCGTATTTGAGCATGATGGTGAATAATATAATATAAGGCAGTTACATTTTGTGAACTCATGTTATAATAAACAATCGATAAATGGTAATTATTTATTTTTGTGGGGAAATATACAATTTTTACAAAATTTACAAAATTAAGGAAATTTTTGCATTTTGTGGGGGCCATGGCCTTCCATTACAAAAGGTGGCTCAGGCCCTGCTCACTTATAAAGTAGCTGACGATGTTGAAGTTTTCAATTGTATGAGATTAATCTTGGGGATATTTTAAGTTGGTGGCTTGCATAAATGTAATTAGATTGGACAGTTCTAAAATATTGCGACAGCAATAACATATGTATTTTCATGAACGGTAGGATAAGATTAGTAATTTGGAATATAGAAAGCATTACGAATGGTAGTCAGTCTATGACTAGAAGAAATATTAATATTTTATGCCTTCAAGAGACTAAGTGAGTGAGCAAGAAAGCTAAAGAGGTAGCACATTAGAGACAATCTTTAGTATATGGGAGATAAAAATCATAATGGGTGGGAATCTAGAGAACTTTGAGAAAATGTTGTAAAGGTGAGGAAGATATGTTGGTTAAGCTTGTGCTAGGTGGAGAGGTATTAAATGTCGTTAGCGTTATGCACCTCAATTAAGATTTAATGAGGCTTGTAAATGACAGTTTTGGAGAGATTTAGATTCCGCGGTCCAAGGAATACTCTCTAGGGAAAGACTTTTTATTGACAATGACCTTAATGGGTATGTGGGGACTTGTAAAAAGGGGTTTGAAAGTGTTCCTGTGGGCTTTGACTATGGGGTAAGGAATGCTGGGGTGATACCTATCCTAGATCTTGCTTTACCATATGACGAAGTTTATGCAATTACTTGGTTTAGGAAGAGAAAGTCACATCTTATAGTCTTTAAGAGTGGATCAAACTCGAATTAAATAGATCTCTTCATAACTAAGAAGGTCGATTGACGCTGTTGTTTAGATTTTAAGATGATCCAAGTGAGTTACACAATATAGGTTTTTGGTCTTAGATATAAAGATTCAAAAGTTGGTGCGAAATACCAACCATGAAGCCATGCAAATGATTACATGGTTAAAAATTAAAGAGGCAAACCAAGTTACATTTAGAGATGGAGTACTCCAAGAAAATTATAAAATGAAGTTCATTCTTGTACTTAAAAGAAAAACTCCAGTTTTACAAGTACATAATCTTTTATTTATTAATTTTCTCTAATTTTGTAAGATTTACCATTGTATACTACATATTGTGCAGTCAGCATTTTTTCCTTGTTTTCTCCTGATTATTTTGTCACTTCATTTTGTTTGAGCTTCAGACACACCCATCACAGACGTGTTTCATGTCATCCGTTGATCTGCACACTCATTACTCATATCAGGTAAAATAGCAATCCCACTAGTCTTAATGTTTTCAAAAGAACAAAAACTATGTTGTAAAGGTTCCACTATGAGGGAGGCCACTTTTTAATACCTATTATTTTACTCAAGAGGTGCAAATTAGTAATAATGTTATTTCCTTCTAAAATTGTGGTGATGAAAATTTGTCAATATAGAAGGATAAGGATTGCAACTAAACCTTTTCGTATATTTTATTATGCAATTTGTTTGCTTATTTTCCTGTTCTCCTTTATGTAAATTTTTAGCTTTATTTATTTATTTATGACTTTCTTTTTTTGTATTTGTTACTCAGATCATGTTACCAGAAGCAATAGCAATCGTTATGGCCCCGACAGATACAACAAGGTACATTTCTCCTATTGTTTGTCCAACCAAGTTGCATAAAAGTTGTCTGAAGGATTATTTTATTTTTCTGTATCTAGGTCTTTTGTTGGTGTTTGACCCCACTGAAGAAAAAAGACTAAACTAAATGAATACTAGTTCTACAATCTTTAAATTTCAGTATTAAAATTTAGGATCAAAAGATTGTGTCCTTAGGTAAATTTTTTGATAAATTAAGCAGTTATTTTGTTTTCTAAAAGAATCCAATTTGCTAACAAAAGTGGAAGCTACCATTTATGCCTGCAAAATACACACAGAGACATGTTACTAAACAAGAGGAAGTGCCTGTTCTTGGTCTCTCACAAACATTATGGATTTCAAATTGGATAAAACCAAAACTTTTAATTGAAAATAATGAAAACTAAAATAGTTAAAACTTCAATTTACAGTTATAAATGTGTTATTAGAGGTAAAAAATATTTAGAAGAGTTTCTCATTTTTTGACCTATATGATGCAGTCCGCATGGCATATTTCATCTGTCTGACCCTGGTGGCGTCTCTGTGATTCGAAACTGTGAGCAGCGCGGTTTCCATCCCCATGAGGAACCTTCTGATGGAAGTGCCATTTATGAGCACTGTTCTCATGTCTATATGAACGTTGAGATGGCGTTTGATGTTGTTGACCTGCGGTAATCTTGCAATATTTATCTACACCCTTTGTATTCATGGAAAACGATCTTCATGTTGCAACTGAACCATTATGAGAATTGTTGTTGCAACATGTAAGTTTAACCAAATTTCTGGAATAGATAGGTGACGGAAACAAACGATTTTCAACCATCTGTCTATCAACTACCTTCCGTTCCAAAGTTGAGTTATTACCCTATTCGTTGATATTTTTCAAGGTTCTATGTAATTAACATTCCTCTTTATAGTATATATGAGTTTATGGTGCTTATATATTAAATGTAAACGTGACTTGAAAATATTATGTAATTTTTACTACGTGTTTGAATAAGTTGGTTTTCAATCTTTGGCCCAATGATCAGAGGTTCGATTCGGGAGGTCAGTGGTTTTCAATTATTTTATTATACTCATTTTCATATATAAATTATACTGTGTAAAATAACATGAGAATATAATTATATTATTTTTATGATTCTAATTTTTTTTTGAGAGTTTTAAAATTATATATTGTCATTTCAAAATTTGTAGTACTTAATATAGGACACAATAAAATAAAATTTTAAAATCCACATAAATATCTTATACAAGTCCAACATAAATATCTTATACAAGTCGAATATTATGTTTGTACGAGAATTTAGAAATTCAATAGTATTTTAATAGTTTTTAAATATAATATCAACAATATGTTGATTTAATGTGAGTTGGTCTTCGGACGATTTTTGGTCCAATATGTTCGATTCTGGAGTCGCACTTGTTGGATGGGGTTTAATTATATTGCTCCCGCTTCGAACATGATTAGTCCTATTTTCAACGTGAAATAAGGATGCACGTGGTTTAAAAAAAAAAGATGATTTTTTAGGTGTCTTTATTTTTTTGAACTAAAAAAATGAGAATAGTATCACATATTGTTAAATACAAAGTGTGACAAGTAGTTAATATAAGATGTCTCAGTATGCACCTATATATTTCTTACTTCTACATCACACAAGGAGCCAGGGAAAATGGCTCTGAAATCAATTACAAGAGCTTCAAGAAGGCGATTGACATGCAACCACCTCTAGCTCATTCAATGCTGCTAGTTTTGAAGCCAAGGTAGTCTTATCTTGGACCACTGCTAATGTGGTGAATGATGACACTTTTTTAATAGCATGTTAATGGGTGTTCAGTGGACCATCTTCAATTGCTCCGAGCAGCTAAGCTAAGCAACACTTACCATGCAAAGGAGCCAGACTTTTTCGAGTCGGGTTGGACAGATTTTTATATATTTTGTCGGACTCGGGTATAATCTAACTCGGATCGGGTAGTAAAATTCTCAGTTGAACTCGACTCCCGAGGACTCGCCGGGAATCGCCAATATAATCCGGGGGGCCCT
>JAYMTC010001033.1:0-10032 GCA_036897605.1 Melianthus villosus
TAACATTGTAAATTAGAATTAGATAGATGTATTGGTCCCAATCCTCCCGAACTCTCATGTTTTACATGGTTTGTACGTAAAGTATGAATAAACAAGAAATTTGTTTAGATATAAAGCCGAGTTAAATGAAAAATGGTGTAAATATTATGTTTTTTGTTTTATTAAATAAATGTCTATACTAAAAATTCGAATCGATAGTAACACATAAACTTAATTCGAAGCGAATAATATGCGAATATATATTTAAAAAATAGTCATTAACAAGTCTACGGTAAATTGGAGATAAATACTATTCAAATTATTATTACCTTACTTTACGGTAAAAATTGAAAGTTCCAATTTATGGTAAAAATAAATTTAATGAATATCAATATTTTAACATGTTTGAAAAGCCCTCTTTATTGGAATATAAAAAGTTTACATCTTTTTAACATGGATGGTCAGTATTGATCTAGATTATTCTCATTAAAAAACATAAGCAGCATGTTGAATTTGAAGCGTATTTATTTAAACTATAAAATAAAAATGGTAAGAAGTAGTAATTTGAATATGTTTTAAAATGTGATTTAAATTTTAAACAGTTGAATTTATATAACCAAATACATACAATCTGACATTTTTACTGTAAAATGTAAGAATCACCAAAGATTTGATCTGATGGGATAATTAAGATAAGATAATTGAATTTGGAGAAGGAAAAAAAAAGAATTCATGTCCTCTATAATCGTGGAGGGAGCATGTCATCTTTAATTTGGACTAAATTAGATTAACATATTAAATGCATAGATAATTTTAAATTTAACTAGCTAAATAAAAATATAAGATCCAAAAATATAACTACATGCGAGGGTTACCAAACGTGTTAACATATTGAGTTTATATTTTAATCGTGTTTCGTATTAAAATTTATTAAACTCATACATAACATATTTACTAAATGTGTCATAAACTTAAAACTCGTACATAATATGTTTATTAAACGTATACATGAAAAACGACATATTTAGACACGTTTATTAAATGTGTCATGTCGTGTTTTAAAATATACACAGAATACGAATTTTACACGAAAAACAACATGTTTAGACATGTTTATTAAATGTGTCATACCGTGTTCTAAAATATACACGAATACAAATTTTAATTGAATTTAAAGATGTCTTAAATGAATATAAATGAATCTTAACATGTTTATATGAGTCTTAAATATGTTTCAACATGTTTAAATATTTTTAATAAATAAAATTATATATTAATATTTAAACGAATTTAAATGAGTCTAAACAAGTCTTAACAAGTTTTATCTATTTAAACATATTTATAAACATACATTAAATATGTCATATTCGTTTAGACCATAAACTTATTTAACTGAAATTCGTATATCCTTTTAAGTTTGTGGTGTGTTCGTTTGGTCCTATAATGTTGTCAATTATGACTCCTCAAGTACATGCATTATTTAAATATAATTTTTTCAGGAAAATAAAAAGGAAAAAAAGAATGGTAGCCGACGTCGTATGGTGCCAAGCTTAGGAGACAAACATGATGCAGATGCATAATTTTCCCGCAACTGATCTGGTTGAAGAAGAAGAATTATGATAGATGAAAGAAGCGATCAAATCTCATTTTCTCATATTCATATAGAGTTTGAGGGAGAGCAGTAGCAGCTGAGGGAATGGACAGCAGAAAAGTCGTCGTATGCGACAATGGCACCGGGGTACTATTTCTCTAAAACCATTCCTTTCTTTTCTGTTTGATTGTGTTCGATTTCTGTAATTTTATCCCCAATTCCTTTAGATCTTATTGTTTTTTGCCGTTCAGTTCATGCTTTTCTTTATTTAGTAAGTAAATGTCGCTAATCTGTGTTTGCTAATTGCGTAATTTTGGTGCGACAAGAAACAACTGCGATTTATGGCTTTGTTCTGTTTGTATGCTCCATTCAGATCTGTAACCAGCTAAGCTTACACTAAGTTGCTTCTAAATGTTTATTCTGCATTATAATTGGCTGAGTATCTGCTTGGTGTCTTATAAAATTTCAATTTGATTGCTCGTACCCTAATATTTTTGTGATTGGTGCAAATTGCTCGTACCCTAATATTTTTGTGATTGGTGCAAATTCTTAATAGAAATAGAGAGGTAAAGGGAGGGAAATGTACCGCAGCAAACATTGATGTATTAGTTTTAGCGGAACTGGTTATTGGTGGTGCATGATTAACTTTGATGGTGAAGTTTTTATCACATTAACTAGATTATTAGAGGAGCTGTAATTATGCTTCTTATGATGTTTTGCCGTCACTTGCGATTACGGATCTCATTATTCTGTTATCACATTGTTCTCGAGGATGCATTTTATGTTATTGTCTATACATCACCACTAATTCACAATTGGCATGCAAATGGTTACAGTTAGAAACTATATTTGGTAAATGCAGTATGTCAAATGTGGTTTTGCTGGAGAGAATTTCCCGACATCTGTCTTCCCCTGCGTGGTAGGGAGACCATTGCTACGTTATGAAGAGTCACTCATGGAACAAGAGCTGAAGGTATATATATGTGTGCGTGTGTGCGCGACAAATTTTTTCTTCTTGTCCTACATAACGTACCATATTTTTTTAAGGTCAAAGAAAATGATTATCGAGTTCTGCAGCTTACTGCTAAAGAAATAAAGATAGTCAATGATTATTACATTATCATTCTTCTCACTGAAGTTGTAATTCTAATGTTATTTTTGTGACAAACTCTTGAAGCTTGAGTTTTAGAAGAAGTGGTTCTTAGTGATTCGCTTTCTGTGCAAGAAGAAAACTAAATTCCATAAATTGGTCCCAAATTGTCGAAAGTTGATCTTTTAGACTAGGCTAGGCGGTTGCTTGTCATAAAGTCTTCTTTGTGGGAAATATATTAAAACTGCTCGTTTTGAGGCATATATAGTATTTTTCGTAGAATACAAAAGACACCATCATAATATAGCAAAAATAGTTGAATCCTGTTAGTTCCAGTTTGATTGTTATATAATTTGAGTGTACATCCATTATCACAAGGTACATGGTTAGGACTTATGTAATGTCTTCATTGGTAATTCTTTATCTCTAATACATGTAGGATGTTATTGTTGGGGAAGCTTGTGCAGAATGGAGGCATCAACTTGATATATCTTATCCTGTCAACAATGGAATCGTGCAAAACTGGGATAATATGTTCCATGTGTGGGATCATGCATTTTTCCATGAATTGAAAGTAAACTGCTTAGTGTTTTGATATTTTTATCTTCAAAGTATCTTAATACATTTGGATGAGATCATAACTAACTCTGTTACCAACAGATAGATCCAACCGAGTGTAAGATTTTACTTACTGACCCACCTCTTAATCCGTCCAAAAACCGTGAGCAAATGGTTTGAATATTTAAACTTTTACTAATTCCGAATTTTCCGGATCATTCTCCCAGTTTGAAGGATATCATATTTTATATTGGGCTGGTTATTTCAGGTCGAGACTATGTTCGAGAGATACAATTTTGCTGGTGTTTTCATTCAAATTCAAGCTGTTCTAACACTGTATGCTCAAGGTGGTTTTAAAGATCAGTAAAAGTCAAATAAATTTTATACAACCATAATATGTCACTCAACCAAAACCAGTTCTATTACGCTTATGTGCTTCCCCCTTCCACAACACACATGGACCTGATTCTCGTCATTCACACAGGTTTGCTGACAGGATTAGTTATTGACTCTGGTGATGGGGTGACTCATGTGGTAAATTTTACGTGTCACTTTTACTTTATTTGATTGCAGTTTATTCTTATGTTCTGACGAGTTTGTTTAATGTCTCATGGACAAAAAATATTCCATTACATTTGTGATTAGTTACGAAACGAGTGGACGGCCAAAGCCACCATCAGCAACTTGTTACCATTTGTACTACATGATTTTGATGCTTCTTGATTCACCACATTGATCTTTACTGGAATGTAGGACTTGATGTGTTTTTGTCTCTTTTTCCTTGTGCTTTGATGTGAAAATAATGCCAGCCTTGTAGTATAGTAAGTACATCATGCTGATCACATCATATGATAAAATGAAAGTCTATTAGTCAGATAGGGGGATAATTGAAAGGAACCGTAATAAGAAATGTGGTGTCATATAGGTCAAAATGCTTAATGCAAAAGAATTATGTGAATGATATTTCTGTGCAGGTTCCAGTTGTAGATGGCTATTCATTTCCTCATCTCACCAAGCGATTGAATGTTGCTGGTCGGCACATAACATCATATCTTCTTGATTTGCTTTCACGGAGAGGGTGAGTAAACTTTGTTGGGATTTTATGTGAGATCAATATGATTATCCTATCCTAATTGAAACTTCCAAGTTCCTTTTCCGAAGGTACGCAATGAATAGGAATGCCGATTTTGAGGCTGTTAGGGCAATGAAAGAGAAACTCTGTTATCTAAGGTGATTATGGTATGATGTTATAGTCTTTGGAATTTGTTACTTTTTATGTAAGCATTTATCTTCTGTCCTGCAGTTACGATTACAAGAGGGAATATCAATTGGGGCTTGAGACTACAATCCTTGTCAAGAATTACACTGTGAGTTGATTCCTTTTAGTTTCTTTAAGCTTTTCATTCTTGTCGAACGTTCTACGCAAAAATATGATTAGCAGGAGTGCTAAGTACAATGCATACCCTTCTGATTATGGTTTCCATGTACTTATTGTACGTTATATCATAGTGGAGTTCGGTTCTTGCAGATTAGGTTTGATGCCTGACTGTTAAATCTCTGGTCTCAACATTGTAATCAAGCTAGTAATTTTTCCTGAGTAAGTTTTGTTAATGGCAGAGAAAAATCATTAATGCCGAAGCAAAAGTGTTGTGACAAACACAGAAAAAAAAAGCTGCAATAAACATGAACACCATTTAGGAGCTCTGGCGATAACAAAAATTGCTCTGGAAAATCACCACCTATCATCTAATCAGGAAATTTTTGATTTCATATCTGATCAGTTGCCAGTAGCCACGTCCATTATAATCTGGCGATAATAAATGTCTATTATTAATTAAATCAGCTGCCAGATGGAAGGGTCATTAAAGTTGGAACGGAAAGATTCCAGGCACCAGAAGCTCTTTTCACTCCGGTAATTCAGCTTTCCTTCTTAATCTTTACGCTCTCTAAATTCAAGTTTCCATGGGTGTCTGATATGAATATTGGTTGTTTATCTTGGTAATCATATCTATCATAAACAATTTTGCAACAAGTAATTGGTTTTTGTTTATGGGTTACAGTGCCTCCTTCTATGACAACGTGTATTACATAATTATGTAACTACTTTTTTCTCTAATGTATTGTTCAACTTTAAAAACTATGTAAATTTTCCATGCTTATTTTGTTGGATGGATGTGGAAAAAGATGTGCTGACTAATATATCTGAGAGGCAGAAATAGATGGTCCAGTATACCAACCCCAAGTGGATAGTATAGAATTATTTTCAGACTTATGTAGGATAAGCTTGCTTACAAAAGAGGTTTATGAGAAGAAGAGAGTAGGGAGAGAAGATAGTGTATGCAGGGAAAGCAAAGACTTAGAAGATTGAGGTTGGGAAATAAAAGAATGGGGTGAGGGAGTTCAAAATGATATGCATCTCAGTAGAAGCCTCGTCGACCTCCTAATCTATCATGAATTCCTTGTAGATTTCTTTGTTGCGCTCCAGCCCACTGGGTTATATGTTTATATGCAAGATGGAGAATGCATAGTTCTAGAAGTTGTTCATTAAATGGCATTTTTATAAACATAAAAATTGCTACTTAGCTTCGAGTCAAGTAGTTAGATAATGAAATTATTTCTAGCATCTGTAATGCATGTCAAGTGTAATTCTATAGATTTTCAAGTTATACTATGAGCTTCCTGTTGCAAATTTAAATTTATAGTGTTCAAAATTTGTATTAAAAAATGTGTTTCCTACTGGCAGGATCTCATAGATGTTGAAGGAGATGGTATGGCTGATATGGCCTTCCGTTGCATTCAAGAAATGGATATTGATAACCGTATGACGGTAATAAGACCATTTCTAAAATATAATTGTTCCAGATGTTTATTAATTTGTACTGGTAACTAATGAGATTATATAATTTTCTCTTATACTTGATTTAAAAATATTTACAGTTTCTATTGTTCCTGGATCAGTGAATGATCTTAACTTATTGGCTTCTTTTTTGTTGTATTATCATAACCTTTTAAGGTGTGCCTACCTTAGGTGTTCACCAAGTGAGTCAATAAGCATTAGGTAACTTTAAATAAAAATTTGTGTATATATAAACAGTCTTCAACTGTCCAAACCCTTTTAAAACGTAGGGAAGTCATCAAACAATTATATTTGATGCTGTGTGGCTGATTTTCCCATTATGAAATTGATTGGGATTGTCTTCCAAGTTAGTATGTGGTATGTGAAAGCATGCATCCTCTTTAATTTTTGTGCATGTAAACTCCCAGTAAGATATTCTGAAGCTTTAATTTAATTTATCATGCAGCTCTACCAGCATATAGTTCTAAGTGGAGGGAGCACCATGTATCCTGGATTACCGAGTCGGTAATTATAAAAACTCATCCTTGAAAAGATGAGACCATGATTATGCTTTAATTGACAGTATTCTCTGCTTCTCCTTACTATATTCAACGGGTATCTCAGTTTCTGTGGTGTTTGAAACTAACATGCATAATTATCTTCATGTTCTACCTGTCTCAAAAGTTATAAATTTTGGGATTTGTAAGTACCATTGCTTCTTGACTCTGCAACATCCTCAAGAATACATGTGAAAAATTGTCTAGAAAATTAAGAAATACTCTATCACCTAGTTATTACCACCTATTTAGATTTTCAGCTGGTGTCCTTTTCCCATTCTATTTTTTTTGCCTTTGCATAGGAATTAACTACTCAAATCTCCTATAAGATTTGACTGTTTTAAATTTTGAAATAATTAGTGACATGTGATGGATGCTATCATTGTCATAGTACAACCTCGGTTGTTCCGGCTTATAGATTCTGTATGTGGTTACATAACTAAGTGAGTCTCTTTTGTTTATTAGTAGAAACTAGTATGTTGGCAGTTATATCCTGTACATTGCATCTTAGCCAATGTTGTAGAATCTTTTTGAGTCTGGAGATATTCTTGACCTGTTTGCACAATGGCCAACTGTGTAAGAGAATTTCAAGTCATTTACACATCATTATTATTTATACATATACATTTGATATAATTAAATTCTAAATTTGCAAAGTCATGGAAGATTTATCTTCTTGCTTCAGGCTGGAAAAAGAAATACAGGATCGCTATCTTGATGTTGTTTTAAAAGGAAACAGAGATGGACTGAAGGTAATGTATTTTTATCTGAGATAAGCATTTTCTATAGTGAACTTAAAGGATTAAATGTTCCAATCATATTTTATTCAGGAATATATCAGTAACAACTGATTATTAGTGTGTCATCATATACTCTCCAACAATATAAATATAACTCTACAACTAACAAACTTCTCGTTACGGTAGTATATTATGATGTAAAAACTTTATTCTCTCATATGTATAAAGAGATGCATAATGCATATACCAACAAACGATGTTCTATTTATCAGTTCAGGCCTGCTGGCAAAAACCCCAGGCTTTGACAAGTTTTTTTACTTATCATTGGATTTGAATTAGTGACTCGCTGTATGAAAAGGCTGTGCTGAGCATTTTTTTCTCATTCTAGCTAACCAAACTTACAACATCGATATTTGTGGTTCCTGCACTACTGAATATGGTGCTTTTCCAAGTTCTGGGTTAACATTCACAGTTGCCCCTCCTCCCCAAAAAGTCAAAATTAGAATTCTCGTATAGAACAATAAGCAAGGGTAGGAAACACTGTGAAAACTGCAAATGGTATGGAAATTCTTTAATTTCCTAGAATACTCTCTTATACGGTATATGTTATTTGTGTTGATCAGAAACTGCGGCTGCGTATTGAAGATCCACCACGAAGAAAGCATATGGTATACCTTGGAGGTGCAGTCTTGGCTGGAATTATGAAGGTGCGGATAATTTCACTATCTTATAAGTTCTGAATTTGCATTTAAAATGACATCAAACTTGCACCTCATGCAGGATGCACCTGAATTTTGGATTAGCAGGGAGGATTATATGGAAGAGGGCATTGCTTGTCTAAGCAAGTTGGGCCAGGCATAATTTTATTCCGGGTAGTTCAGCAACCCCCGTTCGCTGGTCACGGACAGTTTGGGGCATCAAGTTTGTATGTAACGCAGCAAAACATACACCCTTAAATATAACCAAGGTCACTAGCAACACATGCTGCATTTGTAAGTAGGAAAGTTCTGAAATAAAATTCAGGCATTTCTATGACCATTTCGATCAATGGCAAGTTGGAAATACTTTCACAAGGCAAAAGTGTTGGATTTTTCAAGTTTAGGATTTCTTGTTGATCTAATGATTGATTTAACTTCAAATGATACATCTCATGGGGTTTGGTATGTAATATTCGGACTAATCTGCCTGCCTTGTTTGGATTAAGAAAATGCACCAAGAATTTGCTGAATCAAAGATATTTCAAGCACCAAGGACCATGAAGAAGAAATGTTTTATAGATCTTTCTGTTTTGATGCCAAAAGACTAGAGAAAGTGAATTCGAAGGCAATGGAAGATGGGGTGCTTGAGAATTGCACTACTTTTGAAGCTCTCTCAGGATTTGCATGGAGAGGTAGAACTAAGGCATTAGGATAGGAATGCAGCCTAAACAACAGCCTTCCACTTGACATACGAAAATAGAGTTAATAGTAAACTTACTTCTGATTATCTATGCGACTCGTCGTATATTTGATTACTTACAGATAGTGAATTCGTGCAATACAACTCTGAAGAGGAACAGAAGCTTGGTCATGAAAATGAAGCCATACATATAATATCTCTAACTATTGCCATATTTCCACCAATTCGTCGGAGAACAGTGTTGAGCGTTCTCCTATTACGTAGGTGACCCTAGTTTGATATTGGAATGACGCCATTTCATACTTATGGGCCTAGTTGCATGAGCCCAAACCCAGCTCCTCCCTAATCAGAGGTTTGACGATGCATTGTAACAAAAGGTAACTTCATTAACATATTCCAGTCCATTTTAAATGAAGTGGCAAGCAACTCAACTTACAGCCACAAAACTCAAGATGGATCTTATTTACGACACAAAACCTCGGCTCTATTTCCTCCCATTTTAGTATATCAATTTTTTACTTTTTTGGGCTCAATTTTTATGAACGGAAAGTAAATAGAATAGTAAAAAAAATCCAAGAAACAAAAACTCTTAATAAATTAAACTAAAAGAAGAATGTTATTCAAAAAATGTTCTAAGAATAAAAAATATTGAACTAAATTATGATACTACATTTGCTACCGGTTAAAGCAACATCCTCACAAGAATATGTGTAATTAGTGACAAACACACTGTATAACTGTTTGATTTAATTTAACTTTGAATTTCTTATTTATATTACGTTTCTTACTTACACTTTATACGTTGAAAAAAAATCATTTGATATTTATTTTATAAAAAAAATTATAAGCATATTTAAAATAATTATAATATTTAATTATATTATCAATTGACTAGATTATTAAATTTTTTTTGCAAGATATAAAATTGTTAATTGATAATGGTTAAAAAAATAACAAAACAAAATATTTGAAAATTGATAGAGAGAAAAATTCAAAAGATTGTTAACATGATAATGATTAAAAGTTAAAAGAATTAAATAAAGAGAGATGTTCTTGACATAGATATCACTAGTAATTTTAAAGGTTAAAAATTGTGATAAATTTTTTTTTAATCTTTATTAAATATATTGATATATCTAATATTGATATTTATTTAAACTCACATAATTATGGCAGTCGAAATAACAATTAACTAATTTCTTTGTTTAAAGCGGATAATGTTATTATCGGATCGGTTAGGGGGGTTGACTACCTGAAACGACCGGATTCCCCCGACCTCCCCA
>JAYMTC010001034.1:0-10027 GCA_036897605.1 Melianthus villosus
CTCCTCTTCTGCCAAAGCTCCGCAATGGAAAACAAAGGCCAAGAGCTCCAAAACGTCGCATGCATTACACAAAGTGAATAACTATTATTTTAATCTTTAAACTTGTATTTACGTGAATCAATAGTTATTTTATCAATATTTAACCGTTTAAAATTTATTCAAAATTTGTGTTTTTCGTTTTGAATTTATTAAAATGTTTTCTTATTTTACTCTCCTTACACACCTTACATGTTTCGTACGTGCATATATAACTCTTAAAGTTTGATGGAAGGATTACTAATGTATATAAATGCAAATTCAATAATTAAAACGAATAGATGTTAAAGATCATCGGCAAAATGCACCTTAAATTCAAAGATAATATATATAATTTATCCTAAAATTTTATATGTTATCAAATGTTACATTGGATGCTAGAAGGGTTTCACATTTCACAACAGAAGCATCGATCAGTATTAGTTGGGGAAAAGTAACTACATGGAATGTCATATTTCAGGGCGGTCAATACGTGGAATTTCAAATTAAAACAATCCAAAAAAAACAACATTATGGGGCCTACGTGAATGCAAACTACCAAATGACAACCAATATTAGCATGTCGTGTACCACCACCGAGTTTGTTCAGGAGAATAATCATATCAGGTTTGGGCAGTTCCACTATCCTTCTTAAATCTGCCTTCTTGTGCGCCTGCCACTTGGATTTGTTGATTCATCTGCAGCCCCCTCCGCCATAAGATCAACCCCATGTACGCTACTCCCACTTCGCTTCCTACTAGACAACATATTTGACTTGTCATCCCCTGAAGCAAATGTATGTAGTAGCTCAGACAACAACGAGGGGCAACTTTCTTCCAAATGTCTAAATCCTTCTGAATGCATCACCGCTGCAAATAAGTGATGCACGAGCAAAAGGCATAATGATTTTCTCAATAACTCATTTTAATATATGAAAATAGTATATGAACAACTTCAACAATAAAATAGTATATGAACAACTTCAAAAACAAAACATTCATTAATGCATATACTTCCAGGGATCTCAAATGCAAATTTGTTGGAACACTCCACACAGCGTCAAACCTAAAATACTCAAATATATTGCTCCCAGTCCTATTGGAATAGACATATTTATGTAAAAATGCAAAGGGACATTGAATGTAAATTGTTTTTGACATATTTATACTTTAAGTTGATTAAGCTGACCGTATCTTTACTAAATTGTTATAGATATAGGTTAGATAATACAAAATTTATTTAGATTATATAATACCCTTGTACTATTGGTCACTGTAACTTATTTTGACTTTTTTACCCCCTAAATTAATAATATTTTTCAATGTACACTTCAACGTGCATTAAATCAGATGATTTTTGTTGATGCAGTTAAAAATTCGCATAACCAAATTTTTTTTAGTCATTAGTTACAAAAACGTATAAATTGGAGCCTTAATTTGCACAAACAAACAAAAAAACTACAAAACGCCTCCCTTCACCCTCCCTTCACAGCTGTCATTATACAATCTTCTTTCGTTTCCTTCAAACTGTACATGTTATTTCTTCCTCCTTGCCATCTAATCCAATCTTCAACTCCTATCACTCATTTAATTAGGAAAAAAGAGGGGCATGAAGATAGTAAGGAAGATAGTATAGATGGTGTGAAGAATGGATAATGGCATCCATGAACGGAGGGAGAGAGAATGAGGGAGGGGAAGGTTTGTTGCATTTTTTTTTGCAAACTAAGAGCTTTAATTTATGAATTTTTTTGGGCTTCAAATGCCGAGGATGGAAGTTTTTATCATGTCAGCAAAAAATCATATGATTTATTACCCGGTGACGGGTACATTGAAAAATAAAATTACTTTAGGAGTAAAAAAGTCAAATAAAAATTACAGGGGTAGTTTGCATATTGGTCAATAGTATAGGGAGGTCTTATGGTCTTAACTTTTATTTACAATAACATATTTTCACACACATGTTTTTTTTCCTTCTCCTTTCTTCTTTTATCATTAATTGTTGAAGATATTGACTTCAAGATTATGACGGAAGTAATTATGGTGATATATATTATGAGTTGTTATGTATTTATGAGATAACATATCGATTCCATATATATCCTAAGTCCAAGTAGTTTAATTCGTTGAGTACAACTCTTTCTTTTTGTGCATGTGTGAGTAAATAGTCTAGCTTGGCTTATTGGATTCTTAGCATTGATCCTCCAAAATTCTCTTTGCTTTTTTGTTACCCTTCTGTCATCGCTGGAGTGAGGTTAGGATTTCTATCACCTAATATTATTTTATTGGTTTCCAGTTGCAGTGTGCCATTATATAATAAATCAATTGCATAAGATGCACTTCTATATAAATCAACTTCAATAAACACATCAGATGACAAGAGCAGTTTTTTATACGGAGCACTGCTATTTTATGGTTTTTTTAGTGATGACTATGTCAACCTGGTATGATGGGAATGTCAAGTCTTGCTATTGTTGGTTATACACTGAACCACATTTTTGAATTGGTGTTTATATCAGGCAGAAACTACTGTGAAGTCTAACATTGCAGTACAGAAAATTATTGGAAGGTCGTCTTGTAAATACGTTGAACAGGTCGTTCTTATGGAGCAAGGGTTCATTCTGTACCATATAACATATGTAAAGGTCTGTGAAATTTTGATTGTCTGTAAAATTCATAAATGATTACATGAGATGAACTGAATATGCTGCATTCCAAGCAGGAGAAAAACTAGTATCTTTGTTTTCTCATAATTTTTTATGCATTTTATGCTTTTTTCCCTTGAGTGAAACAATTTCTCGCTTCTGCCTACAACACCAAGATGTTGTGCATTGTATCTTGTATGGTTAGTATAGTAGGTAGGATGTATTTATGCCTAAAGAGTGATAAAAGTGCCCGTTGCGGGACAGTCACATTGAGGGTTGTATTCAATGAAAAGAATAAGGTTTCTATCATTCTTGGTTTTTGTCCACAAAAATAGATTTAATGTCAAGTGTAGGTCATCATAGCTCTTGCATTTCTAAGTCAATAATTTATGTCATGAACTGTTTTTTTGTATCCTATTTTTTCCCTACAGTTGGACCCATTATGAATGATAACAAGTTCTCTACTTGCAAATGGGCTTCTGAATTTAGTTATCTATAAGAAATTCCACCGAGTTTGATGTTAGATTACATTATTATCAGTAGCAGGTGCTGGCACATTCAATTGTCCCCAAACCATAATAATCAATATGTTGGGATGTTTCAAAGATCAATATTGTGTGGTTCTAGTCCAACAGGTCATGGTTCAGTTAGCTGTCAAAGTTTCATAATAGCACCGGTGATTGTGTATCGTGTAATTCATAGGTAATCCAGTGTAAATGATGCCACTTTATACACTTGCATATTACATACTTATGTCAGACTTTCCTGCCGGACTGAGCTCTCCAAAGCCACCCAATTCTGATTTACATCTTAGTAATACTTTTACGGCAAGTTTAATTTTCCCAGTTGTAGGAATTCCAAAGGCTGTTGGGTTATGGCCTACCTCCATTGGATTTTGATGCTGCCATGCCACCTTGATCAGCCTCTGTTGTTAACCAATTTACAGGTGCCACATGCATGTACATTTACATGAACATTGGAGGGTTTGTTATTATAATTTCATAAGGAAATTCATGAATTGATATGTTCCATGCTACAGACAATGTTAAATAATCTATCAAAGGAAGTCGCCTCGCCTTTAAAATTGGGAGTTTTATGCGAATGGAAGTTGGAGAAGGGATTCAAAGATAATATAGTCTTCCTATCTTGCTTCGTTATATGATAAATTATTGGTTTCTTAGACAATTCAAATGAAATGTCAATCATTTTTTTTCTCTTTGTTCGGAAGGAAAACCATTCTCCACCTTGTAAGATCCCACAAACCTATGTAAAAAAATTCCTTCAGGGTAGCTTGCATGTGAACGTTTCTAGTGCTATGGAATTGAGTTTATCTGTGTCATAAACTAACTACCGTTCTCTGAGTAACATATTTATCTTTGTATATGATGCATGAGGGGAAGATGAAGGCCTCTGTTCATAATCTTTCAACTCCTAATGAATCTTTATAAGTTTTCTGAACACATGCACTGATCAGCACATCTTATATTTCATAACTGACATCTTAAGGAACTTAGAGGGTTGAAGAATCGAACGTGTCTGAACCATTGGCTCAAGCTGCCTAATTTGAGCAGCCCCGCCATCCTGTAAGCATATTATGAAAGCGAAAAAGAAGTTGACAGCAGAGATGTGCTGCCAGAGTATATTGTTTCATTAGGCTGACAAATCAAGAACAAAGAGATGTCATTTTGTTTGTTCTATATACAGTTATGCAATCTTCTTCTCCTAACCAAATTCCATGTGGATTATTTGTCATGGTTAGCCAGGAAGATCTACTTGATGATTTTCACCATGCCTTAAGATGTCTCTGATATTGCTGATTGTCAAATCTCTCTCTTTGAAGATATTTCCAGGTCATACCAGTTGTGCTGCCCAGCATCTTCACCACTTTCAGGGGCTCGTTCAACTCTTCAAATCGAAGATTCTGCACCATATTCATACTTCAGCAACATGTCTATTAAAATTTGTTCTAAAATTTTGTATAAATAAAAATATCGTAAGAAAATAACTCACTAATGAAAACTGATCCAGAATTTTTACATATATTATCACTATAAAATTTTTGAATTTTTTTTTATAAAAAAACGTTGTAAATTTTCTCTAGCAATTAAGTTTGGTAACCAAATTATTCATTCAGTTTTAAATTAGTTTTGTATCTTTAATATTTTTAAAAATTCTAAATTACTTGTTCATTCTGGACTTAAAAAAGGTTAATTGTTTTATCAATTAAATTAAATATTGAATAAAGTTCAATTATAATTTCTTTTTCTTTTTTTTAATTTGTCAAAATTGATAATAGATAACTAATTAAGTTGCAGTATTTTATAGATTAGAATTATAGGTCTATCAAGTTTACACAGTTTTCCGTAAATAAATTTTGTTAGGAAATAAAATTGTGTTGAGTTCAAAAAAAAAAAAAAAGAACTTCTGTGGTTCATATATGTTTTTTCTCCTTTTTAGTATATATATATATCACAGAGTGTCAAGTTTGGTTTGGTTCTGATTGTTTGTAATAGTTTTCAGTTTGGTTGGTAAAGAATTAGAACAGAACCCAATTGGACCCAAATACTTTATTCTCCCAGATCATGTGAAGGTTCCCTTGCTGGGTTTTGTGCCAACGACTCCAATACTGTAGCAGATTTTGGTACTTTGTTCAAGAGAGAGGGTATAGATTGATTGATCATCGATGGTAGGTCTGCATATGTTTTGGAAGACGACGAACAAGATCGAGCCATGTTATGGCCATTTAAACATTCTAAGAAGATGTATGAGTAACACAGCAGTGATGAGCTTTGGCGATGGTAGCCACGGCGCTTTAGGGTTACCATCTTCGCTAATTGGTATAGGTATTGGTGGTGAGGATGCCTACGAGCCCACTCGCATCCCAGGCCTTCCGTCTGATATTACCAGCATCGCTGCCGGTCACTACCACTCCCTTGCCGTCACTTCCCAAGGTGAACTTTGGGCTTGGGGCCGCAACCACGAAGCACAGCTCGGTCGAGGCCATGCTTCCTCTTCCAAGTACCTCTCTACCTTACCTCTTATATTACAATTATGTTTGTGACTGCACTACCATTAGATTCCGGATTATATTCTATGTCAACATTTCATCTTGTTGCTGTCCAGTGTGAAATTTGTAGGCAAATGTGGTTTGTAGTTCAGCTGTAAATCTTGTTTATGTGCAGCTTGAATTTATTTTACTTGTAATTAAGAATGTTCATAATATTATATATCACTTGTAACGAAAGAAAAATGAATACAACACAAAAGAGCTGTGAGGTGCAAATTTTCATTTTCTTTTGGGTTTTGGGATTCTTGTTTTCAAGTGGGAGCTCAAAATATTTTGTTTCTTCATCCAACAATGTTTCTTTAACATTAGGAGAATCTTCGTCTATAGCACATAATTTTTTAAGTTCCAAAGCCCTAGATGTTGAGGTTCAGTTAATGCTGAAAAAACTTATAGATTTCATGCTCGTCCAAATCACGTGTACATGGAGAGGTGAATGCTCTATCAACTAATGACCTTTTGAGGGATTAGTATTGTTAGAAGATGGCTAGATGGAAATCACAAGACACAAGTGAACCAGGAGGAAGTAGTTGTGAGTCTTGATTACTTTGTTTCACAATATTAACAGGTACTCCAATTATCCAATATTTGTAAAGCTATAAATGCAGAACCCCAAGTAGAAAGTAAGTGTGTTTATTGTCATTGGATGTCGGGAATCTCTACCCGTTTGGATAAGAGTATTGAAATGTCTAATATAAATATGCTCAAAGAAGAATTAGTTATAGGGATTTACAGCTTGCATTGTACTGTTACCTTTTGGCTGACTAGAGTTTTTTTTGTTCGATATTATTCATTGATGGAAAAGATAATCCAAAGGCTATGACCACTAAAACAAACAATTGGTGTATTTGCTGAATAACTATTTTCTCCTTTGGCGCTATCTTTTCACCAATCTCCCCTTAGTTTATTCTCGATATTGATTTGTCAGTTTTAAACCTATATACAGCTGGAGAACATATAATAATTCCTCCATTGTTTTAAGGACTTGTCTCTGTTTTGCTGGAACACAAAATATAAGAGACTCTTAATAATTTATCTTTTATACAATGAAATTTTGAATCTAATGTAGTCCTCTTCAACTGAACCTTAGCTCTGGAACATTATAGTAAGTGCATTGTTGTTCACACCTTAGTTGCAAAAATCTTAGGAGAAAGGGACGATTTCCTCTTCCAATCCTCGATTCCGTGAACCTGTCTCAGATTCAATCGGATAAGAATCTCGAATCTCACTCACCAAACTCACGAATCATTCACAAGAGAAACCTCAACTACAAATGATACTCCCATCCCGTGAGAAAAAGAAAAAACAGGTAGACAAGACATTTCCTACATCCCCATAATAAGAATGTGAGAGATGTGGGTCATGAGTTCAATTGATTAAATAGATTTTCAGTGATATCAGTCTACTGGTTACTCTTCTTTAAATTCTTTAAACCATTTAATATTTTCAACGACAGAAGTCAATTTGACTTTTAGTAATATATTGACATATTTTTTAATAGAAAAATACTTAAATATTTTAGATTTAGGAATTATTCTACATGTGTATACATATCGTTTCCATGGTGTTCCAACATAAGATTCTTTTAATTTTTAACGATTCCCGCAACGGATCTTAACTTAGGTTCACACTGTTATTCACCGTTGATCATTGTCAATGTAAACAAATAATATTTGAAAAAGACGGTTTAGGAGATCAAAGCTTCCTTTTAACTCAAACTCCGGAAAATGTGTTCTTCTTGTTCTCTTTGTTCTTCTGCTCTGTACATTATGATTTATCAACATGTTCTTCTCCAGCATGTACTTAGTAATCTTTTAAGGTCTGGTGCTATCATTTATTTTTCCTTCATAAAATGGTTAATTTGGTGCTTATCGGATTTGGGCTATATGTAGTGATTCATGGAATGAACCAAAGAAAGTAAAAGGCTTGGATCAAATAAAAGTTTGTGCTGCTTTTGCATCTGGCGTCGTTTCTGCTGCCATTGGGGATGATGGCTCGTTGTGGGTTTGGGGAAAGTCTAAGCGTGGACAGCTTGGTTTGGGAAAAGATATAAGTGAGACTTATATGCCTTCCAGAGTTGAAGCACTTGCAGGGGAGAAGATAATTAAGGTGGGTCTTATACTTAAGGTCAGAATATGCGGCACTAACTTTAGTATCAAGTTTGTAATTTCCAAATTGAGAAAAAAGGGAACTGCACAAATTCCATCTAATGTACTTGAATTCATACTTTATGGGATGTAAGTGCCTAACTAGCATATTTTGTTAGGCATCCTTTGGTTGGGGGCATGCACTTGCACAAACTGAGGATGGGAAGTTGTTTGGTTGGGGTTATTCAGCTGATGGTAGATTAGGAAAAATTGGGGATGATTTGGAACAATCTGCAGGTAGTTCTGCTTCCAATACAATCAGTGATAATAGAGAACTGTCAAGTTCAATGATAGAAGCTGCTGAAAAGCTGGTTTTGGAAGGAATGGAGAAGGAGAATAACATACCAATTATTTGGAATCCTTTCCTAGTGGAAGAACTTTGCAGCATTGAAGTCGTAGACATATCATGTGGTCTAGATCACTCTTTAGTTCTTTGCCGTGAGTACCAGTTGAGCATTCTTTTACATTTGTGGATAACAATTTGCATGTTCACCCAGTCTATTTGTCCAATGCAGGAAATGGCACCCTCTTTAGCTGTGGAAACAATATCTATGGTCAGTTGGGCAGAGGAAAAAAAGATTTAGGGATGTTTCGGATTGACCTTAGCTCCAGTCCAATATCTATAGCATCAGGCCTAGGCCATTCTATGTCAATTTGTCAAGTTGCATCCTCTGACGATGAAGGAAGTACCAAAAATATTTTTTCATGGGGATGGAACCAGAGTTTTCAGCTTGGAAGGGCGGGGCCAGAGAATGTCCCCCTGAGGGTCGAGGGATTGGAAGGGGAGACGCCGATTACAGTGTCAGGAGGGCGTGCACATTCCGTTGCTGTCACATCTAAGGGGGAGGTCTGGGTTTGGGGATGTGGGAAGAATGGCAGGCTGGGGACAGGGAGCTCCAGTAATGAAGTTGAGCCCTTTCTGCTGGATTGCCTAGAAGGCTGTGAAGTTATACAAGCAGTTTCAGGGTTTGATCATAATCTACTACTCGTTGCTGCTGAATGATGTAGCTAAGCAAAAATCGCAAGGTGAGACATCTCTACAGTTCCATCAAGCAACTTGATATTGAACTCATAAAGTGGATAAATTATTTTTGTAGCCTTTGTAACATTTTTATCTGTTTCCAAAACCTGTTAAACAATTGGAAACTTGTAAAAATGAACCATTAATTTTTAATTGTGCTCCAATTAATAAATTCATTAATCTTCCACAAAGTTGAAACTTTAGTTCCGTTCTTTTGTCTTAATTAATTTTCTCCCTTTTCTTTGTAAAAGGGCTAAACCCTTGTAATTTTTTTTAAGGCAGTATAGTGACGAGCTCCGCTGAAGAGACCAGGATCGAATACAGATTTTATTGAAGTTAAGCTAGATGTCCATTGCGCTATAATGGAGAGATGACCTTGTATTTAGTTGAAAAAGGTCCATTTGATTTTTCCCAAGTGGTATTTGTATTTTTTTTTTCTTTTTGTTAAGACATACATATTTTAGTCTAAACTTGTTTTTTTTTTTTTTTATGTACACTAAACTAGATTTTTAGGCACGTGCATGCGTTAAGACTTTACCATCGTACGCTAATATACTAGTCAATGTTTTATATAAGATAATTATTTTGATATAAACTCATCAAATAATACAAAATTTAATTAATTATACAATTACTCAGATGACTTATATAACTTTGCTATATATTAAAAAAATAATTAATCAATATATAATTTCAAGATATAGACATATTAAAAAGCTTAATTTTAGTTTTACCATTGTTAACCCAGAGCATTTCACTACTACAAACTAAAACGCTGGATTATGCCTCTAGTTCTTTTTTTTTTTTTTGTAAATATCATTTAATAAAATGTTAAAATAATTAATACAGTTATTATTTTCATTTTATGTCTTAATCATTAAAAATACAAAAGAATTTACACAGGTATATATTTAGTATAAAATGATTCTCTCGACTTTATTGTAAGTGAGAATGGTAATAAACAAAAAAGAAAAGTAATACTATAAGTTCAATAACCACTAAGATAATTGATAACTCAAAATAAATTGATTAAGGTAAATGTCTTCCGCCTAATAAATTTATGTTTGATTTTTATTACGTGCTAGAATAATATCTATTAATAAATGTGAGTTATGAATATTATATTAAAAAATTAATAA
>JAYMTC010001035.1:0-10026 GCA_036897605.1 Melianthus villosus
TATTATAGTAGTCCGATATTTATGATTCAACAGTATATGATTTACAGCAAGAAAAGAGCTCATCTATCACTCCATTTTTCGGGTGAACATGATTAGGAAACCTACGTTTGTCCTGATGAATTCCATACATCCCACAAGCTGGGCCCTAGCATGTCCATGACCTGTAATGTAAAAATAATAGTAGAAGTCAATGCAATAATTCATATTAAGTTAAACCCCATCACTTGTATTGAAGAGGAAAGTTCTGGATTATACCATTACATAGTAGTCCCCTTGTCTTCCTTTATAGTGTACTTTAGGTACTCCATGACTACCACCGAGAGTGCTGTTCAACATGAATAGCAAAAAAAAATGTATAATGTTGCACTATTACCAAAGCACAGCCTATATATAGAGAAACAAAAATATAAAAGAACAGAAATATGTTACTTACTTGTACACTTGCCATTCATATGGAGGACCATAGTTACAGCCTTTGCTGTTTCTATGCTCAAATTTTAGTGCTACCTGATAGAAATATTGAAATTGTTAAGCAACAATTCAGCTGAACTAACAAAGATTTAATCCAAAACGAGTCCAAAGAAAACCCTGAAGCAAGCACGTATCTATTCACAACTTACAAAACGCAGAGAGGTAATATATCTCTCCGTAGATAGGGGAACCCAAATTACCTCCATTGCACTGGCTCCTGTTGCACGTTCATTTCCACCAGAAGCTCGACGGCCAACAAACACCTGACCAAATCCTCCTTTTCCCAACTTTCGCTCCACCTTATATACAGGTGATCCTCCTACTTGAACCTTAAAAGAAAAATAAATAATAATCCACAATGAGAAATTTCATATCCACACTTAATTTGACAACATGCTCCACAGCATACTTAGGATTAAGTTTCAACCAACATATATGTTTCTTTGAAATAAGTCATAACTAGGATAAAAAGTGGGGATCTGACAAGTAACAAGAGATAGGGTGAACATGCACCGGCTCCCTCCGCACAAGAAAAGGAATTTTCTGAATCCCTTTCTTGTGACAAAATAATAATATAATATTAATCATAACTAACAAGAAAAAAATTCGGCACCAGAAGGGCTGAAAACATAGATACTACTGTAAATTTATTATTTATTACAATAAGTATAATTAATTATTACAGCAACATTAAATATGACATATCACAAGGCTGTTGATGATGTCATCCACAACTAGGAAACATGGATTTTAGGTAACACTAAATATTCCTCCTCATGAGCCCAATAATGAACCCAAATCCCAGTTCTTTTTTATGTCTATGTTCCTCCCACTTTTGAACAACATTTGAAAGAAAGGCACAAGGAAAAAAAATTGTTTCTACCATGTGGCATCATAAATATATCATAAACTGACTCAAAGTGTCAATTGAAATTAAATATTTTTTAAAATGTACCAAAAACTAATTAACATCCATAAATCATTCAAAATTAAAAATCGGACCTTCTCAGGAAAAGGAGCTGTACTGCCCTCGTCCTCTTGTCCAGTAGCCTTGTTAGCACTCAAACCCGCATTATCATCCGCCATTATACCCTTATCTTCTTTCTTCTCCTCAATTTCTTTCTCCTTTTCAAGCCCCAAATCACTATTTCTATCAGACAACACAATAACCTGGTCCTCCTCCTGCTTCAACTTCTTAGCAACCGACCTTGTCCGCCTTCTAGCCCTCGCTTCGGCAACTTCCCTAGCAACGGCGGCACGGGTCTTCACGTACCTTCCGGATGGTGACTCCGATTGAATGTGGGCTACCTTAGCACGGCCTCGGCGTACACCTCTGCGAAGCTCCGGCATCCTTTAAACCCATGCAAGTAGTCTGAAACCCAGAGAATTCGAACATTATATCCGTCAACAGAGCTCAGAGATCCTGCTATTCATGTTTAATCGAACCCGATTCGCCACTATTTCAACAAATTCCTCTGCAACGGAGACGATTGAAGAGGATCCGATTGGTAATTAGGGTTAGGGTATGTAGAAAAAGTAGAGAGAGGCGTGCAGCTTGATCCCTTTTTGTTATTTTCCAAGTTACCAATTATTTTTTCCCTTTTATAAACCAATTCTCAATAAAAATATTTACTTACCATTTAAAACAAAACAAATATTGCCTTACCTATTATTTTTACCAATTATTTTTAATAACATTATAAAGAATTTTGTTAATATATGTTAATAATAATTAAGAAGATTTTATATTAAATTATGTTCCTTTTAAAAGAAAATATAAATTACCCTAAAAACTGTTTTTTTTTTAAATTAGTAACACATGTCTTAGGATAAATATTAATATTTGCTTGTTTATTTTGTTTTACAATTTAGTTGAAATTATAAATTGCTAAAATCATATAATATGTTTGGCCAAGAAACATCTCTTATTAACCATCTTAATTTTATTTCATTCTTCTTTAGAAGTATTTTAAAATTTTATAAGAAAAAAAGTGCTTTTTTAAAATTATTTAATGCTGGCCCCAATATTCAATTTTAAAAAATATATAATTAAATCATAAAAATTATCTCAAAAAATTCATTCAATAGTCAAATCTTAAAATATAAAATATGCTACTTTTTAAGGGAAACTCTTTCACATTAATTGATGGAAATTAAAAATCCAAATCTAAGTAAAATAAAAATAGGTTTAATAGTCTTGTATGTACTATTAAATATTCATTTATTTATTAGAAAGCTAGTTAGGTAAATCAGAAATCTACAATTTTCTTCGTTGGAAGAAAATAGTTTTATTGGCTCGGACAGCAAAAACACGAATACCATGCATCTTTGGTTTAGTTTTAGAGTATAAGAGACTTGTAAGGTTGATCCTCTCAGTTTCAAAGATTGCATGTAACACTCATTTAAAATCCTATTTAGCCCATTTATTTTTTGTCTTTCTTATTTTAATTTTTTTTTAAATAATTATAACTATTTACTTATGTTAAGATTTAAGTCTGTCAATTAACGGTCAGTCGCTTTTGATTGTTAATTTCTTTCACATATGTATTACACGAGAGTGAACTAATACAGTATATGTTATCACATGATATGCACATGTAAAAAACTAACGTCCTAAAGACTATTCATTGTCAAACTAAAATCTTAACACATATAAGTAGTTAAAACTATTTTTAAAAAATTAAAATAAGAATGTCAAAGAAATAAAATTGACCAAAAAAAAAAAACCATTTTTTTAATTAACCTTTTAAAAAAGGGCATGCAAGTAAGAAATTTTCTTCATCTTCCAATTTACTATTACTTCACCATTTATGAAATGAAGTAATACCAATAAGGTAGTACCCCGGTTATAACCGTTCTTTTAGAATAAAATATGATAGGATATCTGAAAAAGGATGACTCATCATATAAAAAAAAAATGCATGTTCCAATTTTAGAAAATAAAAGGAATCCACATAAGAAATATTTTTTGTTCCAATTTAATATTATTTCATCAGTTATGATTCATCAGTTATGATATGAGATTTCATTCTCTTATTAAACAATTGTTAAATATGTCGAAACTCTCAATTATTAAAATAAGTGAACTCTGCCCGTACCAACGAGTTTCCTTAAAAAAAAAAAAAGTCCTTAAAAAAAAGAGTGAATTACGTGTGCATGTATAAGTATTCGTTTGTACATGGCATCTTGCTTTAATGCATAACAAACCTCATTTTAAAGAAACGACTTTTATCTTATAGCAAATTCGTTTCTTTTAAAAAAATATGAAAGGATATTACTAAACGATTTGATAAAATAAGTTGTCTTTCGAGCAAATTGTAGATCACAACACACGATTATAGGCTACGAAATAAAAGAATCTAACCGGCCTAACTGAGGTCAATAGAATTGTGGACTGCTAGCAATATACATGCAAGAGATCCACTATGTCGAATTTGATAACTAAATGGTCACCCCAATTTCGTTGGGCTGGAATTTCGAAAACGAGATTTCGTAGCAAAAGGCAAATACAATGGCTATAAATTGTATTTTTGTTGTAAAAGATACACTTCTAGCTACCAAATTTTCATAGCCTATCACTAATAATATTTTGTAGCTTAAAATCTTTTGATAGAAAAAATGGTGGATGTTCCGAATCACCTATATAGCAATGGAAGTTCCATAGCTAAAAACTTTATACATGGAAACAAAGGGATGAGAAAAATTTTCAAGCCAAAACTCGATCTCGAGCAATTAGGAAACTTTGACGACCATATTCATAGTTGCCAAAACTATATATAGGTGCCAAAAATATTTGTAGCATAAATCAATGAAATAGCAACGAAACAATTGTAGCCAATAGTTAATAGCTTTTTTATTTGTATTTCATAGTGAAAAGCATATTTAATTGTTCATAGCCAAAATCTAATTTTTAGATACCAAATGTGCATTGCTAGATAAACGTGTCGAAATATATAGTAAAATCACGAAAATAAAAACATATTTTTATTTTTATGAAATTAAATGTGAGTAAACAATATACAGTAAAAAAAAAGACTCCATTATGTCTACTAAAATATGTTAAAAAAAATATCTACAAGCAAGAAGTTTGTTATATGTGCAAAATATATCTTAATCCAGTTGTTCTATTTACATATTCATTTCTTTGATTGGTGTAACCGTTTGAAATCATTAGTAACTTTTTATATTATGGCAGATGTTGATCAGTATAACACGTGAAATAAAAAGCTAGTTTACAAACTTATAAGGTACTTTCTTCATACATAACAAGTAATCGTCCTTCTGCAAGTGTTGATGTATGATGCCTTAAAAAGGACTAGACCTTAAAGGAATCTTGATTAGAAGGGTCGGTGAACTCTTGGATCGCCAATTGTTACATATATATTTCACGTATGTCTTTCTTTATAATAATGAAACTTGGCCGGCCTCACTGTCCATATTATGGAGCCGAATCAAAAGCTCACCATCACTGTCTCAATATCACTATAGGTCCTACTTAGTCCACCACATATCAATTTAAAAGTCATGATAAATTGGTAATCTTAGTAGTCGAATTGAAGCCTTATATATCATAAACAATATCTCCATCTTTCTTATGTGGGACTGGGGAATTACAATATGGCATCAAAACGGTTGGCTGTGTTTAAATGTGCGAGCTAAGTGCCACATCAAGAAAAGATGTGGGCCACCTCTAGATTCTCATACGTCCGACGAAAACTATTCTAAATTCGATTTGAATACAGCGAGGACGTCGTGTATTTAAGTAGGAGAGATTGTAATCTCTCAGTCCTACATCAGAAAGATGTGGATATTGTTTGTGATATATAAGGCTTCAATTCGACTACCAAGATTACCAACTTGTCATGACTTTTAGGTGGGCCAAGTAGGACATGGTGATCCAGTAGTGTTGGACCTTCGATTCGACTTGGTAGTATGAGTTGTCGGGCCGGATCGTTATAGTCTCTGTTTTCCATCCATATGGTCATCCACCTCCCGATTTCTTCCCTTTTTGATATTCCGTTAGTATTCCGTTTATGCTTGTGTAGGTGTCATATGAAGAGGGCCCACTACTCTCTCTCCTCCATGTCCTTCCCTCTCCCTCTACTCCATCTCCCTTTCCCTCTCCCTCTCTCATCTCACTCGCAAAATCATCCTTATCATAAGCAATAATCAGTTATCGGGGTCGATTCTTCAGCGCCAGGCCTCTTCAAGTTTTCAGCTACTCGATCTTAGCAGCAATAGGCTAACAGGTAACCTTCCAGTTGAACTTGATCAGATTGGAACTCTTGAAATTGCTCTCAACCTCAGTTGCAATCAACTAACTGGGACAATCCCATCCCAAATATCTTCACTTACCAAGCTATCAGTCCTAGACCTTTCACATAACAAGCTGCAAGGTGATTTGCATCCCTAGCTGGCCTTGACAATCTTATCTCCTCAATATCTCTTACAACAATTTCACATGTTACCTCCCTGACAACAAGCTTTTTTGTCAGTTGTCCTCCATGACTTGGCTGGAAACCGAGGGCTTTGTTCTTGGGGCCGGAACTCATGCTTCTTGACTGAAGCTGGCAAGGCAGTATCAAATAATGAGAGCCGGTCAAAGAAACTTAAGGTAGCACTGCTAATTAGTCTTACAGTAGGGATGGTAGTTATGGGGATAATTGCAGTAATTCGAGCATGCAGATAAATTAGGGATGATAATGTTTCAGAGATGGGAGTGGCCATGGAAATTCACTCCATTCCAAAAACTAAATTTTTCAGTAGGCCAAATTTTGAGATGCTTGGTGGATACCAATGTGATTTGAAAAGGATGCTCGGGGTTTTTTTATTGAGCTGATAATGGATAATGGTGAAGTCATTACTGTGAAGAAGCTCTGGCCAACAACAATGGCTGCAGAAAATGGATGCAATGACGAAAAATGTAGTGTCCATGACTCCTTCTCAGCAGAGGTGCAAACCCTTGGTTCAATCGGTCAGAAGAACATTGTTAGGTTCTTGGGGTTTTCTTGGAACAGGAGCATGAGGTTACTCATGTATGATTATATGCCGAATGGGAGCTTGGGTAGTCTTCTCCACAAGAGGGCATGAAATTCCATGAAATGGGAACTTATATACCAGATATTGGTTGGTGCATCACAAGGTCTTGCTTATTTATACCATAACTGCGTGCCCCCCAACGGTTCACGGGGACATCAAGGCCAACAACATCCTCATTGGTCTTGCATTTTAGCCTTACATTGCTGATTTTGGTCTAGCCATGACTCAACGCAGGCGCGAGGGTCGGTTTCTTTTTTGTGATCGATGATGATGGCAACGGTGATGAGGAGAATGTCGATGAACTCAGCTACTGTGACGAGATTATTCTAAGGATGTGATTTCGAGTGAGGAGAGAGAGGGAGAGAGAGATAGAGGAGAGGGAGGAGAGAGAGATGTAGTTGACCCTCTTCATATAACACTTAGGCAATTATAGATGGAATACTAACAACATACAAACAGAATACCGAAAAAGGGTAAAAATCGTGAGTGGAGGACCATATGGATGGAAAACACAGACTAGGGATCAAAACGGGAATTTCGCAATATTGAAGGATCAAAAATCCTATTAAGCCTTCCTTTTTATGTTGAATTAACTGATGATAATGTCTTGGTCACTTCTTTCTCATCTTTTTTCATCTGCCCATATTAAATTTCGCAAGTTATTCACTTTAAAGCTTTTACTCTTGTGCACAGTGCAGGCTCTTTTAGATGTCTATACAATTCAAAGAGAATTAGAAAAACTGGATGGCATCAGAGTTGGGCTTGTTGGAGATCTTGCCAATGGAAGGACCGTACGCTCGCTTGCATACTTGCTCGCCAAGTACCAAAATGTGAAGATCTATTTTCTGTCTCCCAATGTTGTCAAAATGAAGGTAAAAACTACCACTTGAATATTAGCTACTAAACTCATATTAAACCACTTGTTACCAGTAAATTGATTTCACGTATACTTCTTACGGTGGTTGATTTGATAAGATATTGTGATGCTTGTTGTTCTAATTATTTTTTGATTCAGGATGACATTAAAGACTATTTGACTTTAAAGGGAGTAGAGTGGGAAGAAAGTGCTGATCTGATGGAAGTTGCTTCTGAGTGTGATGTGGTTTATCAAACCCGTATTCAGAGGGAGCGATTTGGAGAGAGAATTGACCTTTATGAAGCAGCACGGGGAAAGTACATCGTCAATAAGAAAGTATTAGATGTGATGCAGAAGCATGCTATTGTCATGCATCCCCTTCCAAGGCTTGATGAGGTCTTTGAACCTTAGGCATGTTGTCAACTTGCTACTCTTTGTTATCATACTTTTAATTTGATGCAATTACTTTATTTGTGCAGATTACCACTGATGTTGATGCAGATCAAAGGGCTGCTTATTTCAGACAAGCAAAAAACGGTCTTTATATCCGGATGGCGCTTTTAAAACTTCTCCTCCTTGGGTGGTGAAGGGTGTCTATTTTTGTTTGCCTCAAAAATTGAATTTTGCTGCATGTGGTTTTAAATTATCTTCTTTGGTAAAATAGTGACTTTAAAGGGTTTTTAGCTTCGAATAAATTACCTTTCCTTTCTTCTTCAAGAATTATTTGTTTTCTATGGCTTAGACTAGATCGTGTCCTACTGATGAATAAGATCAATGACTGCTGTGGAAATAATTTTATTAGATGATGACCAAATTTTAGGGGAATGTTTTGCAGTTACTGCCTGCTGTAGATTACATTATAGAGCAATATGATGAGCAAGACATCTAGTTGGTTCATAACCCAAAATTAACAGACATGACATGCATATCTGATGTCAGTAAATCCTGAACCTATTGCCAGGGCCATGAATTCAACTTGGGTTCGTTCTTTTCCTCCTGGTTCTGTGTCATATTCATCATAGACATTACAGTGTAGCTTGCTTCTGGGTGCTGCATTAGATTCCGGCATAACAGCAAGCATCATTTCCACGACAATCACCTTCCCATCTTCGGAAGTAGCATTGTAGCAGTTCTTTAGTGTTTGTCACTAGAATCGTGGACTACAAAATTTTCTAAATCAGGGTGTTCAGGTACTCTTTAATTTCCTGGTTAAAGATTCAGTGCAGTAAAAAAAGGTTACAAATGTATGTTCACCTTCATAAATATGACATCTCCTTTTGGAACACTTTCAAACATTTCACCTTCCCCTTGTTCCATGCTTGCAATATAAAAAATTACATACTATTTTAGCTGGATCCATCAGGTTCTCTAATGGCATCCAACATGTGTTTTGAGTATCGCATACCAGGAGAAACTAACATGAGGTAAGTCAAAATTGGCACACCAGGAGAAACTAACATGAAGTAAGTCAAAATTGGCACCCTTATAGAAGGATGCTTGGAAGTTATCAAGCCAAGGAGGACTCCAAGACTGCCACCGACATCAACAAGTTTGTTTATGGCTCTCAAATCCCTTGTAAATCTCAAGAATGTTGTTGGGAACTATGGTAGCAAGATTAAACATTGCTTTGTTGGAAACTGCTATGAATCGAGCATCTCTCCCTGTACTCAAATGCTTGTGTCCTGTATACTCTGTTGAATGGAATTCCTCCCTCCACCACTGTGTTCTTCAACTCACACCTGAGAATTTGTTTAGTTTTTGTTAAATTATTGGGCGCTTGATTTACGGGAGACTGAAATGAAAAAGGTAGGTTCAAACCAGGTATCCAAGATAACCTTGTCAGGAAACCAGAGTCATCATCAGGGCCATAGATGCCATATTCATTTTTCCATGAAGTATTTGAAAACAGGTCCCAAATTGTAGAGCCTCTTGTAGCCTCACTGATTTCTCTGGCTAAATGCAATACATTTTGATTATTCCTGAATCTATTAAGGGTGACAAAACGTATTAACATATTGGGTTCTAATCGTGTTTCGTGTTAAAATTTATTAAACTCATTCATGACATGTTTATTAAATGTGTCATAAATTTAAAACACGTACATGACATGTTTATAAACTATATTAAATTATTAAATGTGTTATACAATGTATTCAAAATATACACTAATACTAATACGAGTCTTAATTGAGTTTAAATATGTCTTAAATTGGTATAAATGAGTTTTAACATATTTATATGGGTCTTAAATGAGTTTAAACATGTATTTGAGAACATGTATAAACATGTTTACTAAATAAAATTATGTACTAATATTTAAACGAATTTAAATGGGTCTATACGTGTCTTAACAAGTTTTATCCGTTTAAATATATTTAGGCTTAATACATTATTTGGTCCATTGACATAGACTGAATTCTGTTTTACGTCCATTGACAAACTTTTAAGCAATTTTAGTCTATCGACAATTGATGTCGTTTGAATCCAGTCCTGCTGTTTTCTCTCCGTTTATTTTTCATCACCTCTTTGCCACATGTCGAAATATTAGCTACTGCGATCTACACCTGCAGATTTCTCAAAATATTTCTTTTGATTAACGTCAATTTTTTATTTTAACCCATATAAACACACTCCTTACTCCATTTTAACTGAATTTATTC
>JAYMTC010001036.1:0-10024 GCA_036897605.1 Melianthus villosus
TATATTTTATATTTATGCGTAATATATTTGTTTTATATATATTTCTTAAATATTTGATGTAAACCCTATAAATATGGTCTTATATTATTGTAATTATAATGTGAAAGAATAATATTTAAGAGCGATTCCTATTCTTTGCGTTTTTTTTTATTCTTTTTTCATTTGTGATATTTCGATCGTTATATTTAAAATTTATAAATATGTATTTTTTAAAACTTAAAGTACAATTTCTCACTATTCTTTTAAATAGATCTAATTAAATATATTGGGCCATATTCTCGGACACTCTCACATTCTTCTAAGATAAACATAAATTTAGGATAAATAAGAAATATAAATCTCTCATATAAAATATAAACTTCTACTAAACATCGTAATTCTCGACATAAAACACGTAATTTTATATTTTACCTCATCAATTTCAAGTTTATTATATAGTGTATAAATTTATAAATATTATTGACAATCTGATTATTTGGTAAATTTCAAATCGTTTACCAGCTTTGTAAAGAAATGGAGAGTATTTTTATAGATGAAACCGTATATCAAATTAATGGTTCTTAGTAATTATGCGCTTTGTAATAAAATAACAATAATAAAAACCATGATAAATTGGGGTTCAATTTTTTGTTTGCCGAGTTTGATAACTTGATGCAAATTGAACAAAATATTTTCTTTGATATCTTTTAAATCAATTTAGAAAAATATTTTACGTTTTTAAGTTAAATAATAAATCTCACATAATACTTTCGTAATCACTTTTTTTATATGACTTACTTATAATCCGAATTTGGTCATATATCAAATAGTTAAGAATGTTCGTAAATTATATGCCTTATAATATAAATTTTAAGTGATGTAATAAATACAATTTGGAGAGAAACGATCATCAAATAATTTAATTCTGACATGATTTTCATCATTGTAAAGAGTGTTGCGACAGCGAGACACCACATTACAAAAATAAAAATAAGAAAGAAAATTTATTTATCATGAAATCTTAATTGTAGATTAAAGTTCAAATTCAAATAGAATAATTTGAAATTTTGGGACATTATTTAGTTTAGTAATTAATACTAGTAAATATTAATAACACCAACATGGATTTAAGTAACCGCACCAATCTCATTAACTTTATTCGCGGGAACTCACATGCTCGCACGTGATTCACGACATCTGCACGTGGCCCGCTGTCATTCCAGACCCGCCGACGCTATTATATTTCGCCGGCGGTGACCTCTTTTTCTTATTTTCCTACCGGCCTTCGGTGAACTTAAAGCGTCTCGTTATACGCGTCCGTATCGACAACTCTCCATAAATGTAGGACCTACGTGCCACAGTGGCAAGATCTACATGCGATTATCATTGACACACGCTTGGCCAATGGGGTGGGACCGTTTGACAACTACGATTATTGGACGTTAGATATCTATGTCAATCAGACGGTAATAAAGCGTTGTGATATGATTTGGAATCTTTTCTATGAATGCATAAACGGAGGAAGATTCCAGTACGACCAGGATTGGTGGGACCTGTTCCAACCTAATCTTCAATTCAAATATTGACACGTTTAATTAAATGGTAAAAACAAGGACGATGCTAGTTCCAACCACTTTAACTTACACTGCGTTTGTTTGGACGAAAATTGAAAAAAAAGTTTCTAAAATTTTAAATTTTCTTATTTATTTTGATGAAAAATATTTTTTATTTAAAATTAATTTTCTCTAAATTGGTAAAAATATTTTTTTTGGTGTCTTCAGGCGTGAAGATGGCAGAATCAGTATCGATATTTGATGGCAAAAACAAGCGTACAACAAAAAAGATCAAAAGGGATGGATAAGCTTTATTTTCTGGACGAGGCGCCAAATTACCTAGCTCCACTCCCATGGCGTTGCCTTTATCCTCCTTCATTACTTCTACTCACAGGCTCTCTCTCACTAACCCCATTATTTCAAAGCACACTCTCTACCCTATCAAATTCTTGTTTCAATCTAATGGATTTCATTTCCAAAACCCACCAAGATCAGTGCACACTGTGATTCGCTGCTTCTCGGAGAAGAACCCTTTAATGGTTTGCCTTTATATTTACTCAAGTTTATATTTATAGCCTTCAATTGACTAATGTACCTCCAAATTTGCTCTTATTAGAAATCCCACATAGACCCTTGGGGCAATGGAGATTATGTTACAATGTTATAATATACCCCTTTGGATTATGTTACAATGTTAATCACGTAAATATATTTAAGAATCTGACTTGAGGGATTGAATTGATAACTCCTGTTCTGATATGATTATGTCAAATTAGGTTAAATTGTTTGGATGAGTGATTATAGCTATCTTTTGCTTAAGCTTTGGCATCCAGTTGGTGGTGGTGTTAGTGTCGCTGAACACGGATATGTTAATAACAAAAAGTTAGTTGGAAAATTATTTTGGTCTATCTATAACTTCAAGTGTGGTTGCTATAAGATGGTGAAATTGCATTTTGGGGGAGTGATCTAGTTACAATTTTCAAAGGTTTGGTGGTGTGTACTAGTCAGAAAAGGACCTGATGTTTAGGCCTGTGAATGGTAAACTGAACAACCAACCACCATCCTACTCTGAATTCTATTTTAACAAATATTATCAGAATTTGAAAATAAATATTTATTATATTTAACCGGTTCTTTATAAATGGATACAAACATAAAATTTGTGCATTTTATTCGATTAACATTTGAATTGAATATATATCATGGACACAACTATTCAAATTCGATTTTTTTTTTATATATTGACATTTTTAGTAACTTTATTAGTTATATTTTGCAAAGTACTAATTTAACATAAATTTTATTAATTTTTAATCTATTAATTAATTAATCAATCAATTAATTTGATTGATATTTTGCAGACCATCCTCTTAAAAAGAAATTTATTATAAAAAAACAGGTTTTTCGATTGAATATTCAAGTTCGGGATATTCAGATCTTAATATTCAATTTAATTATTTATTTCTCGGATATATCTGAAGAGATTAGAATTCAAATGACCATAATCAATATTCGGGCTATCCGAATTTAGATATACCTGCATAAGCTACATTAAAGTTATGTTTATATGCCTACTGTTGTTGATAAAATTAACAATGGACTTAGTACAACATGTTAAGAATGAAAAAAAATTATGTGAGTTGAAATTCTATAGAGCAGTTGATTGTTGGTTTTCATGAAAAGACGGTAGAAGAAATGATGGTGTCGAGTGACTGGGGAATGCAATTAAGGTTATGTGATTGGAGTTGTGGTAATTCGGATTTTGGCTAACCGGTATAAACAGCGGCATTGGAGATAGCTGTGTTAAATTGTGTGCAGTATGGTGTGATAATTTCATTTCTCCATCATCTAACAGTGGAAGCACTGGAGTTTTCTTACTCCTCCCAGCATGTATTTTCATATAATATTTAGTAGGATGATAAGAACTGACAACATCTTATCTATTAAGATGATTATGATAATGATAACAAAGTTTTCTATAATAGCGAGTTTGTGCCTGAATTCCTTAGATAGTTGTCTTGAGTAGCCGTGGTGGTCTAATCAATGCATGCTCACAAGTTCATCCTAGCATTTCAGTTCTTCAATTATCTTACAAATTAGTGATACTTCGATTCTCTCTTAAATGTATACTCACAAGAACAGATGAAATGATGTTGGCTGCTGTGAGGTTTTCACACTTTCTGATATGGGCATTCAGTCCTGTAGGAACTGAGAGGCTGGCATGGTTGTAATACCACTAACATGTCAATATTGGAACGTGGGAGTAGGAAATTTCAATGCTTGATTGCGGTGATCCTTATGCTTGTTAATGTCTCTTCTCCATTACCGTTCTTTGCCTGGGATGATTGGTCCATTCTACCTGCAAATGCTGTGCTCTATTCTCCAGATACAAAGGTTCCGAGAACAGGAGAGCTTGCTCTAAGAAAGGCTATCCCTGCAAACACAAACATGAAGGCTATACAGGTTGTTATAGATGGTTGAATTTTCTTTAGTATCACTGTTTTTATGTGCAGATAGCAAGATCATCTTTCTTTTTCTTCTAGGATTCTCTGGAGGATATCTCATATTTGCTGAGAATTCCACAAAGAAAACCTTATGGAACCATGGAGGGGAATGTAAAGAAAGCACTAAAGGTATTATCATAATTTTTCTCTTTGATAATTCAAATTCAAGGAAATGTGCTGTCACGAAACATGAGGCGCATAGGAGTGTAATACCTTCGACAGTCTCCCTTGACAAAATTCAAGTTAAAGTTTCTTGTGATTTGTGGTACTATATGGTCAGTGAACATATAGTTACTCTAATTTGTTTTTTTTTTCCCCTTCAAATATGGTGTTTCTAAACTCAGATAGCTGTGGATGAGAAAGATTCCATATTGGCAAGTCTACCAATAGATCTGAAGGAAAAGGGTTCAACATTGTACGCATCTCTTATTGATGGAAAGGTATTTAACATAGAAAGATACTCCATCCGTCTCAAATTAGTTATCCATTTTCAACTTTTCTTTTGCTTCAAATTAGTTGTCTCCTTAGAACATTTAAGAAAATAATAAAAGTACTTCTATAAAAATACCCTTAGTGAAATAAGTTAATTCCCATTATTATCACTCTTTTTAAAAGCAAGACATGTCATTGTGAAGGTAAAACATAAACTATGTATTCATGTCATGTAATCCTTAATCTTGTCAAATGCGATGTTTGAGACAACTAATTTGAAACAGAGGGTATTATAGGCCAGAAACAATGTAATTTCCTATTAAATTTCTAGAATTCACTCACTGCTTGCAATCAAAATAATATGTATGGTATGCTTCATAAAAAAGCCAGAATTTAAAGAAGTCATTCAATTTTTCAGGGTGGATTGAAGTCCCTCCTTGAATCTATAAAGGATAAGAACCCAGACAAAGTGTCTGTTGGCCTGGCATCTTCACTGGATACAATTGCAGAGCTGGAGTTGTTACAGGTAACAGTAAGCACATAAGAATACTGTCTCAAAAGTTACATGGTGGAGTGACACACTAATACATGACATCCCTTTCTTAAAAGCTCCTTTAGCAGGAATTTGTCAATGCTTTTAGATAATAATAGTTTCTGATATTACTATCAAAAGCTTGTCATATTTGGATTGGAAACTTAATATGGTAACTGAGCAGGCTCCATGTATGTGGTTCACTATTTTTTCTCCCAGTTATCTTTTGGGCCAGGCAGTGCTCATTTGTATTTTATAGCTCCCACATAAGGAGTGTCATAGTTTATCTCACATTAATTTGATGTTATATTTGAGTCTGCATCATATCTATCAGCAGGGTGGGATGCATAACAATTACATCATAGTTATGTCTACTATCCAGATGATATGAGCATGTTCAAAATCTCAAATCCGATACTGTTTGCCACCGGCTCCAGGGTTATCATTTTTGTTGCCAGCGCAGTACTTAAAATATCCAAGGTCAGTTTTCTGGTCATACTATCCTGTTAAGCGTACAGTTTATTATCTTGCTCAAACTGATGTATTCGTGAATTTTAGATCACCTTAATCTCCATATTTCATGTCCTTCAGTCACAAGCTACTGTGACGAGTTCGGCTAGTACCTCTACATAGAAAGGGCTGCTAAACACTCGAGATTGGGTAAATAACCAGGAAAACTTACACTCTTGTTCCTCGTGGATATGAGTGACAATTTGTATAATCGTGTCAAGTCGTATTTGTGTCAAATTACCCAAACCCAAACCCTACCCATTTAGTCTTGTGTCACTTTCGTGTTGCGTCTTCGGTCATGTCATGTATTGTGCTGTGTATCGTGTCATTCACTGAAATTAATAATGTAAAAAAACATATATAATATATAATTTTAATTCATAATATGTACATTTTATTATTAATTTTAATATTTATGTTAGAAAACTAAACATAAGGAGAAAGAGAGAAAGAACACAGAATTTTATGTGGTTCGACATAAACCTACCTCTAGGGGAGTATTTCATATATTCATTAAGAACACATCTCAACTCATTACAATGACATAGCTCTGTATTTATAACTATACATCTTTCCTAATCTACGATCTACCCGAAGTATCATTTCTTAATACCTTATATAAGGAGAAAGATCACAAAATTTTACGTGGTTCCACATAAGCCTACCTCTACGGGAGTATCTCATATATTCATTAAGCTCACATCTCAACTCATTACAATGACATAGTCCTATACTTATAACCACGCATGTTACCTAATGTAGGATCTACCTAAAGTATATTTTTTTTATACCTTATATAAGGTAACCTAATGTTCTAACACTTAATGCATCATATTAGGAAACCTAATGTCCCCTTAATACATTATGTTATGTTTCCATAATATTCTAATATTACAATATATTATGTTTCTTTTCAATACTCCCCCTCAAGTTGGAATATTCAAATGAAAACTTGCACTTGATGATTCAGCCTTCAGTTGAATTTACAAACAAAGGAACACGAATTACCTTGAGTTGACGACTTCCCTCGAGGCCACACGACTTCCCTTAAAATATAGGGCGAGTCAAAACCACCCACCAACGGAATGCACTTGAATTCTCCCTAGATATCATCATCAAACATCTTGAGTGACTAGGCCTCATTCGACTGCTGTCTTATGCAGCACCTCGACCAACTGCTGTGTCATGAAATACCTCGGCCTGTTGCCCTTCACCAAGCTGCTCCTTCCCCAAATACGGTTTCCCCAAGCTAATAAGGGTACTGATATTATAGTGAACAATTCTGATATTATTAGGAGCACAAATACAGGAATGTTAGGTGAAATCGAAAGCTAATGTTATCTCACCAATTCAAACATTAAAACCCTAGTTAGAAAAGCTATCCAAGGCAAGAATATCTCACCATTTCAATAACTTTCTACTCAATCAAAACAAACCATAAGCCAAAATCAAAGAATGGACCAAGAGAGTGAGCGATGTGGAGAACAACACAAGGAGGTGAGCCACGGGAGAAAGAGTTCACTGCAAAAAGCCTTTTGCAAACGTATTATTGAACAACACCAAGAGAGAGTGAGCGATATGGAGAACAACACCAGTTTGTTCGGGTTCTCTTTTTTTTTCGGTTTATGTTTTTTAAAATCCAAACCGATCCGATAAAAAAGCAATTCCGAATTAATAAAACCGATCCGTTATTAAGCCGAATAATTTGAATTAATTAAACCGAGTAATTTGAATTAATTAAACCAAATTTATCATAACCCGATCCGAATTTAAATATCTGGAAATCCGATCCGTTTGCAGAGTTCTACGTAACTGCTTGTATGAGTGGTTAGAGTATCACCATTGTAAACTAACTTAGGTTACCCCGATCAACAAACCTCTCTTATCATGTGGACATCCTGAAGGAGAATATTAAAGTATCAGGTTTTTAATATTATATGTATTAAATAAGGATACTTTAGATAGTTCCTGAATAAGATAAAATGTGTGGTTATTAATACAAATCTATGTCATTATATCAAAGGAGTTCATGTGCTTTATTATTTCTTTCTCCTTATGTTTAGTTTTTTTATATAAATTTATCGACTATATTATGTTTGTTCTCGGAGTTATGATGATGTATTTCAAACTACTTACGATGATTGTATTGTAGCATGACAGTATGAACTAGTTGATTGACATGGGAATGAACTGTTTTACATTGTCTGATGAAATAGGTTTTCCATCACAATTTCCCTCCCTGGAATAAAAAATACATTAATTTTTATAACCGACAGGCTAACAGGGAGAGCTACTGTTGAATTTGTCGTTGAGAAAGGAGGTGATTCAACATTTTCTCCAAAAATGGGTGGTGAAACAACAAAAACTGCAAAAGTTCAGGTATTAATAGATCTCACTTTCAACATTCATTTGACATACGTAGGGTCATGAGATAAAAGATTCGGGTTATCAGATATTTATTGGAGGTTAGCAAAGCTTAAGTTACAAGAACTTGTGCCAAGTGTCAAGCTCTCTTATATGCTAATATCGTATTATAAAGTCATTGTCTTCCAAGGTTCCGGTTAGTTGATGGAGCTTAAGCCAGTTATATGTTCTCAAGTGATTTTGTAGTGTTCACTCAACCACTTTAACTAAATCGGTCAGTCCAAAATAGAGTGTCAAGACATGGCGTTACTCTTTCAGAACCATAAATTTACTCTTTAATGTACTGTTGTTATCATCTTTGAGTACATTTGTATGAGTGAGTACTCGATGACCAAGAGTACAACAGGTTAACAAGGCAACCAAAATCAGTTTTATTTCTTGGTAACCATTGGAATCAGTACATATTTGATTTATATGCCTTGACTTCACTGTTTAGTGGTATTGTATTTTAGCACTCCGTTACTGAACATCCTTCCATATATTCAGGTTGTTCTAGATGGATATTCAGCACCATTAACGACTGGGAATTTTGCTAAACAGGTAATGTAGCTTAACTTCATTCAAATATTTATGTGGTCTACTCTGTAACTCACTTATGAGAGCATCGGCACAAAGTGGTTTTCGGTTTATGTACTATTTATAACACGAGTATTTTATGGAGTTGTCACGTCTTGATATGAGTTTGGAAGATTTGATTATAATGAGGATGTCATGCTCGGATGAGGGCCAGTTCTGTTCAAGTTAAAGGTTGTCCGTATTAAGCAGAACGCCAACAAAAGCATGCTTCAAGCTTTAGACATGGCCAGTAAATTTTCCAAGATAACATTTCAGTACAGAAAAAATACATTTAACTATCCCTAGATTTTGGAGGAAAGCCCTTTGATATAAGTTCTATCTATTTACGATTGAGAATATGAATCAAACATATAAATAACTAGAAATAAAATCAACGGACAGAAACACAAGAATTACGTAATTCAGCACTTTGTGTACTTCCATGGCTGCGCCAGTATTTTTATTATGATTTCAGAGTTTAGGTAACAATTACGAGAGATGTGGAAGAAAAAATAAAAGGCTATCGCTCTAATGAGCCCATGGGCCTAAAACGTTCCAACGGCCGTTGCCCCTTAGAACCCACAGGACTTGGGTTATGCATGTCATCTGGTTGAACCGACTCAACCATACTCAACAATTACTTTGAATGCCAAAAAAAACTCTTCATTGCATTCCAGTCCTTTTACCTATGTGACTGAGTTTATTTATTACTACTATTTCAGATTTTGATATTTTAAGTTTAAAATTGAAAATGGACAACTAATTTGAAATTATAAGAATCTTGAAAATTGACAACTAATTTGAAACAAGAGTATTTTTTTTTGAGGAACTCTTCTGGGTTTTATTGATTTTGAATGAAAGAATACAACCTCCATTCTATCAGCCAAGTATCAAAACCAGGGAAAATGAGGTTGGGTTTATTAGTCTTGATTGAACACACAACATTGATAATTCTCTAGGTACTTGATGGAGCATACAACGGGGCTAAGCTCAATACTACTGATCAAGCTGTTCTCTCGGACAATGGGCTTGATAAGAACAGTGGGTACAGTGTTCCTTTAGAAATAATGCCAAGTGGGCAATTTGAGCCCGTGTATAGAACAACATTAAGTGTACAGGTATCTCCATATTAATTTATTCATAAAAATTTAAGTTTCCGTGATCTACCATTGTTTTCCTAAGAACAATTGTTCTAATTTTTCACATGAAAGGATGGGGAATTGCCAGTTCTTCCACTATCTGTTTATGGAGCAGTTGCCATGGCACATAGTGACGTCTCTGAGGAGTACTCATCACCACATCAGTTTTTCTTCTATCTCTACGATAAAAGAAATGTAAGTGAAATCGAACCTGGTTTCTAACTTAAGTCGTGTCACTTTAAAACTGTATTTTCATCCATCTTATGAATGTCATCTCAAAGAGGCACCATTCAGTTCCTCTATTGTCCCCTCTGTTTATCGACTTAATCCATAGAGATGTTGTTTTCTACTTCAATATTTTAGGCCGGCTTGGGAGGGTTATCTTTTGATGAAGGC
>JAYMTC010001037.1:0-10015 GCA_036897605.1 Melianthus villosus
AAACTTAGGACAGTTTGCAAGTTTCGTACCCAAACTTTAAAATTTGAAATATTAAGTCCCCAAACTTTCACAAAGTTGCACGAATGGTCCTTATGTTAACTTTGAGCGCTTAGCATGTTAAATTCGAGGGTACTTTCGTCTTTTTAAAAAAGAAAGGTGAAACCCTAATATCTTTATTTCTGTAAAACCTATTTCTTTTCTTTCATCTCCTCTTCATCACTCTTCTACTCTTCCCCGTAGCTACTATAGATGCAATAGCTCTAAAGGCCAACATTGCCACAACGCTTTCTCCGAATGAAGAATACTGTAGTTGTCCCTTGTGATTTTGGGTTTTTATTTATTTATGGTTTTTTCTTATCTTGATCGTGGATGAAGAAAGGAAGAGTGTTGATTGAATTTGTTCGGAATGTTTGGCCTGTTTGGATTGAGAATGTAATTGGCTTTAATGAAATTAAGTTAGTATGGAATTGGTTTTTGTGTTGTCTGGGCCTTTAATGAAATTGGTTTTGTTTTTTTGGGAAGTATGAAAAATTGCAATATGCATTTATTGTTTAATGTAATCCATCTTCGAATGAGAATCTTTCATTCGTATCATCGAAACCATTTTCTTCTTCTCTTCTGCGATTTTAAGCAACTCCAAACCTTCATTTTGCCCGCTCCTTCAATTTTTCTCAATTTGTAGCCCTAGTATTCTATTTTAAACATACTTACCTATTATGTCCATTAAATTAGTTCACAATTCCTGTATTACCCCTCTTTAAATCCAGTAATTTCGTTTAATTTTTTATTCGTAATTTGCCACTTAATTTAAGCACACATATAATTCACATGACATACTTAACGGTCCAAATTTAACAGAAGGACTAGCGGCGTAACTTTGTGAAAATTTGAGGACTTGTTTTTTAAAATATAAAGATTGGGGACGAAACTTGCAAACTGCCTTAAGTTCAGGGACAATTTGTACAATTAACCCTATTTATATGTTTTATTTATAGAATTTAGTTTCAAAACAAATAAATATTCTAAGAGGAAAATGAAGATGAATATTCTCAAAAAAAAAAAAAAAGGAAGTTAAATATTCTCAAAGAAATGAAGCTAATATTGATTAAAGATATTTATATATTTATTATTATTATTTGTGCCTTATGTTCAAAACGCTCGCGCCTTGCGCCGCGCTTTGCGCCATGAGTCCAAATAGATTTTGCGTCTCGGTGCGCCTTTCACCTTTGACAACTATATGTGTCATACCCTACACATCATTGTGTATCGTATCAAAATGTTGCACTATATTTAGTGTGTGAGTAGGAATTGAAGAGTTTTATTTTACCAAGTTTACAAGAATGACAATCAAAGTGAATATCACTAACAGATAATTGCAGACACGTAAATGATGTATTATTTGACATATGATTAAAGGTTCCAGAATCACAATATCAAGTAGATGATGTAGAGAATAGTTTACCTGAGAATCCTAAAGTATAAAATGATAAAATAATCATTTGTTGAATATTTTAGGGGTCAGTGTTTGAACATGAATATGAACACTTTATGTCAGAGATGTTGTATCCACAGAACCACTATAACTAAAAGAACCAACTGATGCAATATATGATGTTTCAGATTTCTTGGGGGTCGAATAGGATATCTGTAGAACTTTTTGAAATAAATTGAAGCATAATGACCAAATTCTTGACAATAATAATATTTAACAATACTCATGTCCCTACCTTTTGGCTTACCTTGCAATGCATAAGCCACTTAAATAGACATAGATCTTTGTTCAGAAGACATTGTTTCTTTCGAAATAAATTTTTGAGACGTGTACAAAAAAATGGACTGGATTTCGATTTATAAGATTAAACTTGGTATTTTCAAATTCCGATCTCAATTTCATAAGAAATTGATCTCTTTTTGCAATTTTATGGACTGATCGAAAATAACTAAAACCTTTGAGAGGTACAGTAGCATAGATTATATTAATATATTCAGCCTAAAGATTTATAAAACTAGAGTAAAAAATCAGAAATAGAAAGATTATTCTGTTGTAGAGTGGCCATTTCAAGCTCAAGCTGGAATCTACGAACGGCATTCTGCTGGAGGTAGATCCACATCTCAGTCTTGAAAGATTGAAGATTCAAGACGGTTTTAGGTTCGACAGATCCTAGAATCTATGACATGATCTGAGCATCCTTCACCTCCCACTTGGCATGTTCATCCTTTCTTTGTTTTTTTTCAGTAGCAGGTTTGTTGCCTTCAATATGACCCCATAAATCTTTCCTTTCATAAATATGCTGAAGTGAAATGTTCAAGCTGAATAGTTTTTGCCATCAAAACGAATCAAACAAGATTTGTCATTGTCTGAAGACATGAGGCTGCTGAAACTTGATCAAGATAACCAATAACGAGAGGTTGGACTGAGGCTATGTAGAACAAGAGACAAGAAACCTCAGAGTTGAGACTATGGTACCATGACAAACTTAGAGAACTTTGAGTAAAAACTGAATCAATTTTCTAGTTGGAAAGTGCCCCTTATATACAAAAATACAAGCTATTGTCAGCCCCTAAAATCACATATAATCAGCAAATCAACATACAATCAACTAATTAAATAAGCATAAAATCAGCTAGTTATTCTAACATAAAATCAGCTAATAATTCTAACTCTTCTTAGCCACTAGTTACGTGTTCCAAATTTTCACAGCCTCCTTCTTAAAGGACTTAAGTTTATTGTTGTATATCACTGAATTCCTTGTTTTGTTTCTTTAGTTCTGATATTATTGTTCAATAACAAGTAGGAGAGTGCCTTCCACTGACAAACAACCTATTTATGCTCTTCCTAGCCAATTCTTTCTCAAGGTATCAGTATTGCAGCATTGTAAAAGTTCTATTTGATGAATGATGGGCTAGAAATTTAAGCTTTGTGCAATCCATCCACTTTTTAGAGATTGTTGGTTTCTTAGGTTGCACTTGTATCCAGAGTCTCTGCTTCTGAATATGCAGATTTCTCATGTTTCTGTTTAGCTTTTTGTGGGGCTACTTACTACTGTCTTTTGATTTTTGGCTTGGTAATTTCACGGTCCATTAGTTTCAATAGACATTTTTGATGTTATCTACTGACAAGTGGAATTTTTTTGACCAGTTTAATTTGTGAAAGGAAACGGAACCGTTGTACTCATATAGTTGCTCTAAAGCTGCAGGGTTCCAAAGCACTTGAAGTAGTTGATGATTTTAAAGAAAATTCGGTGTTTTCACCAAAGTCACCCGAAGCTTCAGTTCCTCAACTTAATGTTGTACAAAGGAGTGAGAATACTCTGGGTCAATGTAAAAGTACTTCTGCAACGCATACTAGGGACTCTGCTGAACATCTGAAAGTTTCTTCCTTGAAAACAAGTCCAGGGCAAACATTAACTGGGAAAACATTAACTGGGCAAACATTAACTGGGCAAACATTAACTGATCAAAGTTCACCCTCTTGCATTCAGACGTCTTCAATAAGATCAAGTGGTCCCGAGTCTAAGCGCCAAACAGTTTGGGGACGTACTGCTGTGAGTATCTTGCATTGAGTAATGATTTATTTTGTTTCTGGGCCGATACTATTGCTCTTTTTCTCCTTAAACTATACTAAATAGTACGTCTCTTGTTTTGGTCTTTTTCTTCATAAAGATTTTGACATCATATTAGTCTCTCTTGTCAATGGTCCCTTGATTTGAAAATTTCATTATTAATTTTTTACTTTTCATGTTTCCCATTGAATATTCTGAACCACGAGCCATCACAATTTTCTTTTTCCAATTGGTATTTTTGGTGCCAGGCAAAGAAGAACCTCTCCATGGAATCTCTTGACTTCAACATTGAAGATGAGTAAGTGATGGATCCTGCTAGTTGCTTTCATTTATTGTCTCTATTAGTATTGATGTAGTTAATTCAATTTTTTTTATTATCGCACAAGCTTCCCCCAGCACCCCCTTTGGCTGAAATGTATGGTTACCTTTAAATCTTTATATGACGCACTATGGACTAATGTATATACAATCTTAGTGTGTTTGCGTATGCCGAACCTTACCAGTTGGGTTTAGTTTAATTCAAAATCCAAAGTGTTTTCAGGAATAGATTATCGGGTTCATTATGGTGGAATGCTAAGATTTCCTTAATACCTGAAGAATGCAGCCTTATACTTTTAGATATATGCAGATTTTACATCTTGATATTTCATGCAGAAAGAAAATTGATGAACTGCTACAACTTGTTTGTTGATACATGCTGGGTAGAATAAAGGGAAAATATTCTTAGATCAGTTTGGGGCTATTTGTTATTTCTAACTTTTAGTACTAAAAAAAACATAGCGATAGGTACACTTGTGTTTCCGTTCAGAATATATAGTCCAATTAGATGTCCCAGGAATTATGTGTCCTTAGCTTTCAAGTTTGTTTACCACAGAAAATTGTATCCATTTTGCATGTCCATATTTTCCATGTAGTACCAGTGATAGTTGACTCCTCTTAGTTCTATGTGTTTTTCTACTATTATGCAGGGACGAAATTCAGATGCTTGAGGAGACTAAAGCTAACTTGGAAGATAGGATTGCAGTACAGGTAGAGATATTCATTTTGTTTCTTTTATCCCTCTTTGTTTGTGGGCTTTATTTCGTGATAATAATGTCTCAATTACAGGTTAAAGAGAATAAGATGATACATGCAAATCTGGAAAGCCGAAAGAATGCTTTGCATGAGCGTCGTCAAGCTCTGGAGGAAGATGTATGTTTACAAAGGGAATCCTCATTTTATGCTTTTTACGACGCCATGAGCTATATTTATTGGTTCTACAACATAGTTATGAGTATTATTTTCTTAACAAAATCATTTTATGCCAAAATCTGCTAAAGAATCGGTTCTTAATAATTTTTTATTTTCGCTCTCTCAGTGAACTTTCTAGATGTCGAATATATTTTTTTGTTTAACAGAGTGATTAATAAGAATTCTGTCGCTACATGAGGGGGCAATGAAAGTAAGAACCATGCATGAAAGAGCGTGATGTCCTAGGTTTAATATAATGCCTCAGTCTTATATATTTGTTTTCCTTAAGGGAAGGGCAAGATGTTAAACTTAAAACATTATGAAACTACTTTAAATGGCACCTGAGGACATGCAATTTTTTACCCATTCTAAATGGGGTCGTAGTTTTTTCTGTCTTTCTCAATTTTAGCATTTCATAATCTGCACGTATATCCTATTAAATGTCTTCAGTCTCAAAAAATGTAACTTTTATGATTGTCCTATCGAATGCAGAAATATGTTTGGAACTTTGTGAATTCAATGTCACTTGTTAATCTTATTAGATTATATTCAGCTTCAGGAGTAAAGTATGTTATTCTTAAGCCCAGTTGGAGAATCAATGGGTTTTATTTAGAACTAGTATGGTCATTCCCATAATGCATGAAATAACATCTTGAAGCAGCAATACCTTGCATGGATATGATCTCTATTGCTCTATTGACTTCAAATGCTTCAAGCTTTGCTTCTTCTGTCTTTCTTTTGCCTATAGTTTAAATTTTTATTATTTTTTTTAAGGAATTCATGTGAAGTTTGTAACTTCTTCACTAGTATGTTAAACCATAGGAAGGATTTGATATAGAAATAGGTGTCTTACAGGTATCAAGACTACAGGAGCAGTTGCAAATGGAGAGGAATTTGAGATCAACCCTGGAAGCAGGACTTAAATCATCTCAGGGTTGGTTACCTGTTTCTTCTACAACGGATGAACAGGTTAGTCTATGTCTCACCTAACACACTTGTTCTTCATCTTGCACTAATTTTAAATTGTGTGCGCTTTTTTGTGCGTAAGATAAAGGCAGAACTTGAGCAGATAGCTCTGGTGGAGGCAGATGTAACCAATTTAGAGAAAAAGGTTAATGATCTTGGAGGGCAACTTACTCAACAACGTGAGCATAACAATATTTTAATGCAAGATTCATACAATCAACCTCACGAAAGTCTGAGTGCTCAAGCTAAAACGTGAGTCATTTTTCCTGATTCCTCTCTTCGTTGTTGACTGTCTCTTCAGTATTTGTTAAAGAATCTGTCTCAAATTTGGTGCTGCTTTTGAGCCATGTTGTCTTCACTTGAGTTGAACTTTAACTTCTACTCCCATTCTCGTGGGATAAACCATCTTTATGATATGAATAATTCATGATTTTGTTTTTACATCTTTATTTTTCTTATAATCAACACCCAAATTTAGCTAAAGTCTAAATTAGGAAAGGAAAATAAATGAAAATCAAATTCCTACTTATATGCAACCTAACAGCTGTATAAATCCCTAATTATATGCAATTTAATTATATTCTATAACATTTTCAATTGATTTATTTTGTCATTTTGTGCAGGAAGGATAAACAGAAGGATACTGAGGGTAAAACTACTTCGCATTTTGAAAAGTCGAGAAATAAGGTAATTCATATTTGGCATCTGATCATTGTGCTGAGCATTAGTCTTATGGAATACATATCTATGTGCATAGTCGCATAACCTATGAAACATGTATCGAGGTTGTTTTGACTAAGTCTTGATTGGAGTATTCTCTCTTCAGAATCCATCTATTGTAATCTTAGATGGTGGATACAAACTACTGTTGTGATTGGAAGTTGAAAAATTCCAAAGTGTAGTGTATGTCACATCTTGGATTAGATATAATGTCTTTACTCAATTTTTTCCATGGATACATTTGTCAATGCTTTTGTGACTTGTTATTCATCATCACAATGTTAATTCCGTAGCACTGCACTTAGGATTTCAAGCTTTTCTTGTAGAGTAAGTCAACTTCTTAAGAAGCTGAGGCACTAACTGTTCTATTCCATAGCAACTCCTGCTAAATCAGAATGCCATTCTGATAAATATTTATTATTGGGGTATATCAACAGGATGCCTATAAGGGAGCAGAAAATGATAATGAGAAGAAACAAGCAATGGAATCAATACTTTCACCGAATAAACATTCATCTCAAAACCAGCAGTTGGCTTCTGTACAGAGCAACTCAAGATCTGTTCCAGCACTAGCTAATTATTGTACAATAGAGTCTCCGGTATCTAAGTCTATTTCTACAAACACTTCCAAGAGATCAACTTCAAGGGGCGAGGTAGGTTTTTTCAACTGACAACCACTTCTGCTTTTTCTTATCATGTTTTGGCTCGAAGGATACACCAAGGGGACATGATAAAATTTTCATGTTCTTAGTACATTTCAAGTAACTTTTGTTTCCATTAACATTGTGTGGAGTCCCTTTTTTTGCAAGACTTATTTTAAAATTTTGGCTTAAATGTTTGGTATTTATTTCTTTTCATTGTTGAATAATTTTGGTTTAACTAGGACACATTAAAACATATATAGGTCAGTATCAAAAGATATTACTACCCCTTATTACACGTTAATGCACGCTTTAAAAATACATTCAGACATGATTAGACAAGATAAATTGATTATGCATATTTAATTTGACATGAAACTTAACACGACAACCCGTTTTATCAGTCCGGATTGATAGTGGAATTTATTCCTGTATGTTGGAATGTTTTTATTTTCAGGGTCTGGTAAATGGGGGCCCTAAGGGCACCATTTAAGGAACTACATTTGGAAACATTTCTTGGAACCTATTCTCATCACTTTTTAATAAAACACTGTGGGCCCTAAGGGCACCATTTAAGGAAATACATTTGGAAACATTTCTTGGAACCTAATCTCATCAATTTTTAATAAAACACTACAACTTCCAACACCAAACTTGCTCAATTTATCACCTTAACTAATGCATTAGGTGCACTTGTTAACATATCCCTTATTTTTAACTCAAAACTATTAATTTCTCTTCAAATCCATGATGGATCTACTGTTAATTTTCTCTCCAACTAAAGCCTCTAGATTAGTCTCAATTTTTTTACAAGGTGAGTAGGATGTGATAACTTCACTTTGACACTTGATGACTTCTTTGTGCAATAGGGAACAAATTCTACAAGTTCTGCACTAACGAAGTTGACAAACAGACTCAACTTTTTGAAGGAGCGGCGAAGCCAGATTGCACATGAACTCCAAAACATGGACAAAGGCCGAGGTTCAGGTCAGCCTGGTCACAACCAGGAAAAAGTTACTGCATCAGAGTCCAATCAATCACTCCAAAACCAAGATAAAGGTCGAGAATCAAAATCTCAATCTCACCAAAACTCAGAGAAAGGTTCCAAACCCGACAAAGTAAGAAACTCGGATAGTGATAGAGGAAAGCGAACAGAAGGCCAGTTTTACCCTATAGACCGAAACCTAGCAGATGATGTGGACTAAGGTCCATGAGTAGAAACCCAATCTGACTCCAAATACAATCTGCAGATATATCAGACCGAAGTATGATTTCTCATTGATGCACATAAAAACTCATTATATCATCAATTTTGAGATGGATAATTGTGTTTGACTGAGGAACACTTGGGGGTTGATTGCGGCTGTTCCCAAGACTCAGAGGAGATGCCTAAAGTCCAGTTTTGAAACCCCAGATTGTACAGATAACTCTCTCTTTGATATAAGCTTAACTTAATAATTTGAAATGTTGATTACTGACTTTGGTTTAGAGATATAAGACAGGGTTGTATATCTGTTACCTCTCTGTACGGATAAACTCATTATCGTTAATATAATTTCATTTCATTGAGTCTGATTGGCCCAACTACTCAAATTTGGCTACTGGAGACCAGCCAGCTTGAGTTAAAAGTAATAAGTTTTGAACGATGTCTTTGTTTTCTCAAAGGTAAAAAGACTTGGCGCTATGACACCAGATATATTACTACTCTGGACGAAACAAACTCAAGTACCCAAAGTAAAATCTCAGGATCATCGTAAATAATGGGATAGCAAAAATCACTAAGCCATAACATAGTTATTATGATATTCAATCAAACTGCTTATCCAATCGTTATGAATGTTGCTCATATTTTATTATCTCTATAAAAGACATTTCCCTTCCTGCCTGACACATATCTCTATTTGTCAATTATGTGATTTTGGTTTAGACATTGTCTTCACTTCTTCCTGTTATCATGTATAGGAGTCTCGGACCAGAGTGACTATTAGAACATGGCGTAGATTGACTTCATCTTACTATACATCCAACATTTAGCATTCTTGGTTAGGTTCATTTATTCATTCTGTTCTTGAATTTTTAGTGGTCATTTGGGCACTGTTGCATGATTCGGATATTTGAGGACCTTCTCCAACTCCTAATCAAGATACTTTGTAATCTTCATTGATGTATTTAAAAATTTGATGTGAAAATCCAGGATCTTACAGAACCTTTGCTACTATGGGACACTCAAATTTAAAAAAATTAAAAATTAAAAAAATAAAATAAAAATCAAAGTGTTTCGTAGATTCCAAATTTTTTATTTCAAAAATTATGTAATTTATTTATTTTGTGAAATAAATTTTTTGTTTGTATTAATTGGACGACACGTGTGAGACATGCATTTTGTGGACGATTAGGGACCCTTCTATTAAAAAAAAAAAGAAGGAAGCAACATTGGAAGTTACATGGAATTGAAGGTCGAATTGGAAAGGAAAAAAAAAAGATAAGTGGTTTAATTGGGATATACAAGGATTTTATTTGAGGTTGCTGAAATGGAGTGTCGTGTTCGATTTGAAAGAAAAAAAGAAAAAAAAAAGTATGCAGGGTGTTAGTATAATTTCAAACATCTAAACAATAATATTTGATACATGTGATGCGCGAATCTCAATAGCGGAAGCGGAAGTGGTGTGAGTAAGATACTACAGTATACCAAATCCGAATCGACCATTTGACAGCACTTCGGCAGACGTTCTTACGTCTAGCCCTAAATTGCCATTATATATTCTATATATATGTAATTTATTGGGCCGGTGGGCACGGGCCTTAGCCGAGTCCACTTGAGCATTATACAACTACTTATTTTAATTAAAATAAGTCCAACATCTCCCACTTGCACAAGTGGGTGATTCTCTCGAG
>JAYMTC010001038.1:0-10014 GCA_036897605.1 Melianthus villosus
CATGTGATTATATTTAATTATACTATGGTGTCGTGACGTAAAAACTTAACTAATCGAATAATTTCTTCAAACTTAATTGATGATTTTTTATTTTCAAAAATTTCATACAAACACAAGAAAATAAATAAAAATAAAAAACTCTATTTTCCTTAAAAAAAAACTATTTACGAGTAAAACGTTTTTTTCCGTCTTTTAGCTCTATAAATTTAATATGTTATATCATTATTCAAGTGGTAATACTATGTACTAGTTTCTCCCATCTCATTTCTTAAGCTTATTGGCTTTGACAAAACAGAAACATGAACAGTAGGTAGCTCTAACTGAAACAAAAAAATTGCAGCAAACCCAATATTTCAGAAGATTAGAAAATAAATTGCAGCAAATTCAACAATTGCAGATGATTGGTAACAGAACAACAATGGAGTCTTGGTAACAGAACAACAACAAGTACACCAGAAGCAACAATAGAGTCTTGGCAATATGTACCTGAACTCGCTATTACAGCAGTGCAGTCCGATACTCTTTCGATTTGACCCACAGCAGCAGTGTAGTTCGATACTCTCGCGAATGGGACCGCAACCCTAGCCCTAACCCTAACGTGTCTTGTTTTGCCCTGTGAAATGCATGTAGTCTAGTTAAAGTGTATTCACATGATACAATACAGCAAATATATATTGATGGATTCACTAAGATTTAACGGTTTTGTATTGGGTTTGTGGATTTTAAAACATGGGTTGGTTAAAATTTCTAATTTTAGTTATTTTAATAGTAGGTTTATTTTAATTGATTGTCCACGTTAATCGACTAAATTACATTATATCGGTTCAGATCATTCAATTAACCGATTAGTATTTCAAATGTTCACCCTTATTTGTAAGTATGTAATATCATATTATTTTTTTCCATTTTAAATATATTCATATTAATAAAGTTATGATATAAATATTAAAGTTTATAATAATATAAAATTATGCATAATTTTTTCCTGAGAATTTTTTACTAAAATAAAGATGTCTTCATTCTACTTTGTCAAAACAAAAATTAAACATGGATTAAGATTAATTTGCACGTTGTTATATTAAATATTGTGATTACAACCTCGAATTTAAGCAGTCAAATTGAACTTCTCAACGTTCTTTTGAAATTTATCTTCTTCACATTAAAAAGGTATTGTAAAAAGCTCAATCTCTGACCAAATTTGGTCAAATCAGAAGCTTTGAAGATTCAGACATACTTCTTAAACCATTGATTATTTCTATAAGTATCAATCAATTATTGCTTCTTCTTCATCCGATGCCTATCATGATCTTCAAAGTATTCTTGATAATCATCTTCTCTTCTTGTTTGTGTTCTTCGTCCATTGCTGCTAACACTAACACCCTCAATCAAGGTGATATCTTCAACAATTCTACTTACCTCGTGTCCAAAAACGGCTTATTCACCTTAGGATTCTTTAAGATTGTTTCTCCTTCTGTTTCCACCTACAGTTATCTTGGTATTTGGTATACTCAGAAGTCTCCTGATTCCCCTGTCTGGTTAGCAAATCGTAACGCCCCCATTTCAGATGATTCGGTGGCTCTTACCATTGATGAATCTAGGAAACTTAAACTTATTCACTCTGGTGGTGATCTACTTACCCTGTATTCAGCTCAAACACCCACCAACAATATTAGTGCTGTTTTATTAGATTCTGGAAATTTTGTTGTAATAGAATCGGGCTCCTCTTCGGGACAAACTTTATGGGAGTCATTTGATTACCCTACTGACACTCTCTTGCCGTCCATGAAACTGGGTGCCAACAAGAAAACTGGAAAGAAATGGGTGCTCACTTCATGGCTTGCTGCTTATCATATCCCGGCTGATGGAGCTTTCACTATGGAATGGGATCCTAGGGCACGCAGAATTGTTGTCAGGCGACGAGGGCTGATCTATTGGACTAGTGGGGGGTTGAATGGGAACAAATTTGAGTACATCATGGAGGATGAATATCAATATAACTACAAGTTCACCAGCGTTGCAAATGGAGATGAAGAGTACTTCACATATAATCTTACTAATAACCCAATTTTAGTTGATCAAAGTTATGTAAATGTTTCTCAGTGGTCCTTGTCATCTCAAGGGTATATTGTAGATGGACAGAAACCGATTATTGGCGGTGCAGCTTGTCAAGGAACCAACACGGATTATGGGTGTCAGAGATGGGAGACTGACAACAATTGCAGGAGAAATGGTGACAAGTTTGAAGAAAGAAAGGGCGACTTTGCGGGAAGTAGTGAAATTAATTATAATTCAAGTCTGAGCTTAAGTGACTGTATGAACCTTTGCTGGAAGGATTGTGCATGTACTGGATTCCGGACTCTTGGTAATAATGGCACTGCCTGCATCTTTTGGAAAGGAGATTTTACTGCTAGTCTTAACGTCAACAGCGTTAATTGTTACGTATTGATTCCAGGTCCAAGGCCTTCTGGTAAGTGAAATTGAATTATTTTCACTGAACTTTAGTCTTTTGAAGCTAATTTCTCTATAAGACATTCAATAAATTATGTTCTCTATTTAATGCAGAAAGAAAAGATTGGATATGGGTTCTAATAGGTGTGGTAGCTTTTTTGCTAATGATGCTCATGGGAGTCTTCTTCTATTTGAGAAGGAGGAGACTGATATTGGAAGGTAGGTATTTGTTATCCATACTGTTGTTGCAGAACCTTGAATTGAATTTGTGAAGTAAGTGTTGTTATGTTCTTCAATGTTGTTAACTTACTTTTTTTCCGTTTCAATGTCAATCCAAACAGAGAAGTTCCTACAAGAGTTAATGAGATATGACGGAGTAGATGATGAAGATGAGTTCGAAGATGATGAAAACAAGGGACACAATTTGAAGATTTATAGTGTTTCATCAATCAAGACTGCTACAAATAATTTTTCATCAGAAAATAAACTTGGAGAGGGTGGTTTTGGACCTGTTTACAAGGTAAATTTCCAAACTTCAACAGATTAGCATACCCAAGTTCATCGACTTATATGTAACGCATAAGATCGTGTAATGTTATGTCAGGGAAAATTGCCCGAGGAAAGAGAAATAGCAGTGAAGAGATTATCAAGAAACTCGGGACAAGGACTGGTTGAGTTCAAGAATGAGCTCATACTCATTGCCAAACTGCAACACACAAACCTTGTCAGAGTACTTGGTTTTTGCATTCAGGGAGAGGAGAAAATGCTAGTCTACGAGTACTTGTCGAATAAAAGCTTGGACTCATTTCTATTTGGTTAGTAAATCTTCCACTTTAGTAGACATTAGAATCCTCATGGACACAAAATTATGTTGTACTAATAGTCCAAGTTCAAATTTTGTCAGATCCTTCTAAAAGGAAATTGTTAGACTGGAAGATGCGCCGGAACATTATTGAAGGGATAGCTCAAGGACTACTTTATCTTCACAAATACTCGAGACTGAAGATAATTCATAGAGATATGAAAGTGAGTAATGTGTTACTCGATAAGAACATGAATCCCAAAATATCAGACTTTGGTCTGGCAAGGATATTCAGGAATGAAGCTGAAGCAAATACTAATAGGATTGTTGGAACCTAGTAAGTGAAAACTAAACACTTCAAATCTTCTTGTTATAGTGATTATGATACTCCAAAGATATTTAAAAGCAAATTTCTTAACGATCCCAGTGGTTATATGGCTCCTGAATACGCAATGGAAGGCGCTTTCTCTGTCAAATCTGATGTCTTCAGTTTTGGAGTCATTTTGCTGGAGATAGTAAGCGGCAGGAAGAACAACAGCTTCATGCTTTACGATCGTGCACTGAATATTGTCGGATTTGTAAGTTGAAATGCTATTTATAATGAAGTTCACTGATCAAATGTGTGTCATTTCACTAATACATAGTATCTGATTATATATGGTTCAGGCATGGGAGATGTGGAAAGCAGGAACTGCACTAGAACTGATGGATCCGACATTAAGTGAATCGTGCTCCAAAAATGAAATTATAACATGCATAAATGTCGGTCTTCTTTGCGTAGAAGATGATCCAATGGATAGGCCTACAATGTCAGATGTTATTGCAATGTTATCAAGTGATGCTGCAACATTACCAATGCCAAAACAGCCTGCATTTTCACTTGCAAAAAATATCAAAGGGGATATTCCAAGTGATAGCCAGCCATTCCTAATATCTGTAAATGATGCAACCATATCCGAGATGGATGGACGATAGATTCTAGATTCTTCTTTCCTGATACAAATTTATACGTACACTGACAACATTATATATTTTTTATACTTCTATGTAATGATTTTTTTACCTATTATCATACAAAATAATACATATGGGAGAATTATAGTCAGCTTTGCTACCGATTGCCTAACCATACATGTTATTTAGTTTGAACTTATAGTAGAAGGAGATCGAATCGCTGATATATATTTCAACACTTCCCTCACGCTTAGCGTGACCTATAATCAATTTCGAGTCAAGCAACACGCGAATATATGACTCAATAATGGTGTCTTCACAAGTACATGGGGGAAAGTGGAGCAGCAGATGTTCGAATATTTGACTTCTTACTCTGCTACTAAAAACTCGAACTTATAGTAGAAGGAGATTTAATTACTGATGTATATTTCAACATTACTGAACAAAGAGCTGCAATCTATCAAAAGTGGAAAAGAAAATTACAGTACTTCATGAGTTCATAGATTTTTGAGACCTTAGTTTTGTATAAATTGATGCTAATCTTAAACTAGGAGTTTAATGGATTCTAGCAGAGATTTAAGTGATAAATTTGTGGGAAATAACTCAACTTCTCATGACTCCTTTAGGCAACCAAACAAGGATCAAGCACATAACAATTGATGATTAAGGTAACATATGCATGGATCATGGAAGTTGGTGAAGGTAGGTGTTTGATGATAGAGATGGAACTAGTGACAAGCAGAAGACTCAGACCAACAAAGGAAGCAATGTTGGACTTAATGATCTATCTTTTAGAGCATGTCATATAATTTCTCGACATGGTACTAGAGCATATGAATTCTCAGTTTTTCTGAAAGGTAGTAAAGTAAATTGCATACCATGTCGAGAATTGCAATAATGGCGACTCGAGAACCCCTGCAATCGTACTTCTTTCCAAAAAGTACTAGCTCCTATCATTGCCAAGTTATTGACACTGCCAATTCCATTGGATATCACAAAGAATCTGAACAGTTGATATAAATTAGCATTGATTTAAAAAAACACATGTTCTAATAAAAAATAGACAAAGCAAAACATGACGGATATTGACAATGGAAGCAACCACCAATGTTTTGGTTTCCTTATTAAGAGCCATTACAACTGTAGCTGATGCAGTGGCACAAAATGCAACCAGCCTAAGCAACAAGAGGATCCATTCTTCCGACTTGGCTGCTTCCACTGAATAGTGCTTATCCTCGGGCTTTTGTCCGATTTCAAGAACCATATTGGCTCTCTGTGTGTGTGAAAGAGAGAAGAGATTTATGTTGCAAAAGAAGAGATGGATATGAGGTATTTAAAGAGGGTTTGGGTGTGCAAGGGAAAAGAGAGAGAGATGATTAACTTTAGCACACAAGAAGTTTCTTGCTTTGGGTGGTCTAACCATGTCACTTTTTCATTTGAGCTTACTTTCACTCTGAATTTGTTTCCATATATGATGGGATCTCCATATTTGTCCAAAAACCAAACACAACTTATATGACTATTTTTGTTGGGGTTAAATCGGACACAGTTCCGGAAACTACTACGCGTATATGTCAGTGTTGGGACTTCCTCCTCCGGGTGTTACAAAGATCTAATTGATACGCCAGCACCTGTTTGCAGATTGACATTCACTGAGGTTTATTCCTCCTGTTGTCGGTTTTAAACTTGTACATATTTGCACTATAACTTTCTCTCTCCTATAATAACTAAATAATAATCAATTGATTGCCACACCAGGGACTTGAATCCAGTAAGTTTTAGAACAAAATCAAATGTATATACAAGAATATGGAATGAGGAAAGCAATTTAAAGTTTTTAATTAACCCACCACAGATGCAAGTACACATCCTTCACAATCACCTTCTTGTGAATGTGATTACACAGATGTAACAATCAAAACAATCTAAATTTCAGTTAAGAAAAGATCCCGGGGTTGAGAGAGAAGGGGGACTGGTGAACTACCACATTAATCCTCAACAATTCAATGGAAAACCTCCAGTGCAAATTGACACCGGAACTCTCATAACAATGCAACCAAGTATATACAATTATCAATGGACTTGTGTCTAAAATTACAAGGGAAACATCTTCTGAAGAATGTTACCAAGTAAAATAGCTTCCTCACTGCTCTGACCTATCTTCAAGACCTTGAAGCCAGGAGAAAAGTAGTTAGCGTCACTCCAACGTTTTAGTGATGACAATGAGAAGGGTCCCTGTATCTTCCCCCGAGGATCTAAATAATGCCAACTCAAGGTTTCTAGGCTTCCATATGAAACATTGCTGCCATTTATAGGAGCTTCAATTTCGTCGTCATCGTCGCTCAGATCAATCACCTGATATGTCATCGTTTGCTTATTCATCGGACCTTGAGACGTCTTCTTCTCCTCTATTATACTGAAAGGAGGCATACTGCCGTTCTCATTTATAGTCTTTGTTGGCAGCTGTTGCTGTTCTTGTGCTAAAAAAACATCATTCCGATCCTCTGGGAACCCACCCATGAATGTCAATATGAAACAGAGAAATCAAAATTAATTTACTATGTAACTGAATTGTGTTTAAAATACTAAACAATCTAAGGCCCTGTATTCTTTCATATATTTGCTTTTTAACACCAATTTGTTAGGACGGGAGCGGGACTCCCTTCCAGATTAATTTTCATTTCTATCCACTACATATTAGTGCACATGAAAAAAGGCAGGAAATATGGAACAAATGGTGATGATTGCAATATTGTAGGCATCATATTTACCATTACATAGATTTAAAATAGAATAAGAGTTTACCAATTTGGCTGTCCAGTTTAGAGGTTTTCAAGTCAGCTACAGTTCCTGTAGAAAAAAGGTAAGAAATTTAGGTTTAAACTGAAACTACTAACATATTGTCTATCTTTACTAGTGTATCCTTCTAGACATAAAAATGGGTTATCTATTTTATGATCATATTTACAATTAAAAGATAATAGAATAATAACTTAAAATGAGAACCCTTGAAAATAATGGTAATCCATTTAAATTCAAATTTAAATAAAGGTAAAAGATAGAATAAGATATTGATTTAAAACATAGATGAGAAAATTAGTATTATTACGAATTGGAGTTTGAGATTTTTCGATAACTTTTTAAATGTATAAATCCGCACGGAAAATTAATATTATAATAAGATATATTATATACCCATATTATATACATTTTCATAATTTGTTTATATGACCTTTATATAATATTTTTATATTTGTAAATTTATATAATATTAATGATTTATCACGTCTTTTATATTTATTTAAGACGGAAAAAAGATAAATCCGCACGGATAAGGTACTAATTTAAATAAAAGCTAATTAACATAAATGGTACTTAAATTATCATAGGTGAGTTATGTTGGTACCTAAAGTATCCTAAGAAAGTCATGTTGGTACTTGAACTATTTTTTGTGTTATTTCAAAACCCGAGCGATACTATCCCGTTCAATATGATTAACGCCGTTTATTTACCCGCAATTCATCTGTCAGTCAGTCACGTGCACCAAATTCACTGACCCTTTTGGCCAAATATTGTCTCAGACTCACTTTCCTTTTTTCCCCTTAACTCCCACTAAATCTCCCGTTCTTTCTCCATTCTTCACATCCCTCTATTTTTTCTCTTTCTTCAATTCTTCAATGGAGATGCTGAAGTACAATGAGCACATAGTTGTTGCAAAGAAGCTCCAAAAACCGTCACAGTAAAGTTGCAGAAACAAACCCCGGTGGGTTACCCAAAGTCATTTGGTCTCCGTCACTGACCCGGAGACTCTTCTAGCAACGTGGAGAGGATGTTGGAGTTCTTTTCCCGATAGAGAATTAAGCGGTATGTTAACGAGGTCGACATTACATAAAGCTGTAGAGCCTCTGTTTCCCAAAAAAAAACATAGATTATGGCAAGTCTCCGACAATGGAAGGCCTTTTCAAATAACGTCAAGAGGAAGTTCTGAGGAGTTCGGCGACGGCATGGGGAAAATGGGTGGCTGAGATAGAGATTCGGTAAACGTGTATGACAGTGGTTGGAGGTACCTACAACACGGCGGAGGAAGCTGCCATTGTTCACAACAATCCCGCGATTCAGCTCTATGGACCCAACACTTTGACCAATTTAATTACCCGACTGGAAGAACCTTTCATTTCTGTTTCTATTTTCTGCTGCGATTCTGACGAGGTTAACTTCAATAACCTCTCTTCGCCAACTCCGTTTAACAGTTTCACAACAACCCATCGAAGAAGATGAGACGTTCTCCTTTTAACTTATTTTCCTCCATGGTTTTTAAACTGAAACTTTGACTTTTAAGATTTGTTTTGAAGGATGAATATTAAGGTTTGAAGAGATGTAGACAATGTTTCAATTGCATTAAAAATCATCTTAAACATGGTCTTTTTTAACTTCATAAAACATCTTTATTATTTGTTTTCAATACATTTGAGTTTCAGTATAAAATTACTCTATAATCTTTCAATAATCTTGAAAATTCAATAAGACTGTGATGTGATAAGACTAATTATCATGATTTCCTTTGTTTGGTGGAAATAATTGAAACAAATTCAAGCTAGGAATATGACAAATTTAGAAGAATATAATTTCAATTATTTGATATTCAAATAGAATCATCCATTTATACGATAGCTAGGAAGCTCTTTAAATTCACTCTAGTGATGAAAAAAAGAGGGAAAATGATTGCTAATTAATGAATGTCAAAAAGAAAAAAAAAACAAAATAACAGGTTTTCAAGTAGCCCATCTCACTGAGCAGAATCTGCAATTTTAATCTGTCCAATTTTTCACCCAGCATATGATAGGTATTCGGGTTAATTACTAGTTTGGACGATGTACGGAAGAAGATGGAAGTGTTAGCTAAAACCTGTATTGGGCTAGTGCTGTTAGTGGCCAAGGGTTTATGGTATTTAGATAGTAAGTGAAGGCAGCTAAATTTGTGTTGATTATATTGTGTTAAATTACAAGACGAACGAACATTCATTTAAATTTTTGTGCTTAAGATTTATTTTTAAAATGGATATTTGGCTTTTTATACTTTTATGAGCCAATATCAAGTCTAATAAAGCTGAACTTATCAACTTTGAATTTAATAAAATGTATATTCAGAATAAACCTTTTATAATCTAATGCATATAAAATAAAACATACAATTAAATTTTAAAAGTCGGATACAAATTTAAAAGATTTAATAATAATAAAATAACAAAACATATAATTTTTTTTTGACATACTTTGATATTTTACCTAATTAAAATGATAGAAAATTTGAGATATTGAATTGAAAGTATATATACATAAATGTTATACATATATAATGTTAACAAGCAATGTTAAGCGATATTTTACACGTTTTTATTGCAACAAAACAAATGTCACAAATAATATAATAGTTTTCAAAAGTAGAATATCGTCTCTACATAGAAGGTTTAATCAATTATCAAAAACGTATTTCCAGTCTTAATATTTAGAAAACAATATTAAGAAAATAAATATTTGTGATTTCAAGAACTCTACTTAAAGAATTCAAGAAAAAATTACCTAAAAACACGAAAACTAATTAAGAGTTAAATCAAATGTAAAACAGTCTAGGAATTAGGGTTCATCATTATATTCTCGTGATTTCAAATAAATCAATGGAAGACTTGCTACGTTATCCCTAACGTTCTTGAATCAATCAAAGATAGTTTCAAAAATACATATATATTCCTCCCAAGAATATATATGAGTGTAGGGTTCAATCCTCAATTGTCACTCCCGTGATCAATCTAT
>JAYMTC010001039.1:0-10013 GCA_036897605.1 Melianthus villosus
AATAATAATATGTATAATATTATATTTTATCGTGAAGTCTGTTCTCTTAAAAGTAGATTATATTAATTCGAATTATACGATTTTTAATCCGAACCATATTTTTTAATTCGTATTAACTTAACCAAGCCAAAATTTTAAAATCGTATAACCCAAATTAACCAAAACGAATATGCGATAATCTAAACTAAACCAAAAAATCGAAATACTATGTTTACACATCCCTAGTTTTGAGTAAAACAAAAGATTGCCCTCAAACATGCTCGAAGGAAAAAAGAGTTAATTCAAATTGTAAGATGTGTCCACGGATTGAGTTACTACCCATTTACTATCCCACACTTCAATCTATTCTCAATTTAAATCGTGAAGATTTTACCCCAATTCAATCCTTATAATTCCAGTCCGAAATGACTCAATCTATTCCGATCAGATTAGTTTGCTACCAACCCGCAGATAGCTAAAATATCATAAATTTGAGTTTTTTTTTGTATTAAAATGATATTTCAACTCTATACATTTTCGTGTAAATTATAAATAAATATTTACTTAATTATTTAAATAAAAAATAAATTCATTTAGTGATTTATAATTAGCCATCATTATTCACTCTTTTAAATTCAAACAATATTTATATATTTTAATTTATAGGTTTACCTTTCAACCCTACAGTGTCTCGTGCACAAATGCCATAGCTAGTATTACACAACTTAAGTAGAAATAATATGCGCATCTTTACGACCAGTGGTACATTGGCATTTTAAAATTGGTGCCTACTTGAATTCTTGTCCCTAATGCAATTGCATTGGATAGTTCATGAATGAGGTATGCAACATGAAACCCGAAGAAATAAACTCCAAGTATCTCTCATTATCAGGTCTGTATATCAACTGCATGATTAATTGATGAGTAGAACTTATAAATCTTTTTGTATGAGTTGGATATTGGATTCATTGATCCTAATACAAAAATCTGTAACCAACTCAAATATATAACTCAATCTGATCACCACCGATTGGTGCGAATTAGCTGTTGAAGCCGAACCACGCCCACTCCTACCGGTAGTTCCGCTAAATATCGTTGATGAGGACAAAACAAACAATCACTGGACAAAAAAACATGGTGACTGAATACTCCAAATAATTGATGAACTGAAATTTATATTCTTACAAGAATTCATTGTAAGACAAAGCTCCCGTTAGTATGTTCTTGAGATTTCGACAATGACTTCTTTCTCTGATGAATACTCGGCTCCTTATAACTTGGAAGTATCGTGAACAAGTGACATTTAAGTTTTCGGAAGTACTGCAGTAGAAGGTATCAAGAGTGGTTGTATAATGTGATAATTCGATTTTTCTTTTTAATTAAAAATATTCATAATTTAGTTGAAAAATAAAATTTCATAAATACGTATATTACATGTTAATGTAATATGACTAAAGTTATCTATGAAATATTTTATATTTCGCTTAAATACGAAATTTGAAAATTCTAATAATGTGGATTGAATTATTAAGCGGTTAGATAATGGACTTGTGTTTAATAAACTAAATTAATTATATTTAGAAAAATAAATATGAATAAATTAATCTTAAGTGTAAAGTTAAGAGTAATTAAGTTAAACGCGTTTAGCGCATATTCTTTAGTATTGACATAGTATTAATTGTGTCATATAAGTTTTAAACGAATATATATGTAGTAAACTTAGTCAGCTACCTACGTATATAGGTCAGATTAATTTAAGTTAATCAACTTGGATTAAAATGATGCTAGTTCATATTCTTTCGACATGAACTAATGAAAAATATATACGAAATAAATTAATTTGAACCAAATATTTGTATTGATAATTTAATGACGAACATAACGATCTAAGTTATGCTAAGATAAGTTAAATTAAGCGGATTGAAATTAAATTTACTAAGTATATATTACAGTTAGACAAGTCTCTACCTAAAAATGTATGCCGAAATCATTTTGAAAGTATATTGTATAGTATGTTTAACAACGAACCTAATGAGATAAGATAAGTTTGTTTATAATATACGGTTTGAATTAAAACGAGATTAGAATATCGATCAATCAAAAAAAAGTTAAAAGAAAAATAAAAGAAATAAAATGTTTTGATTGAGTAACACCATAATTTACGGTATGAATGAGTATAAGCTCTCAACTTATAAACGTGGAAGACAATAAATTTTCTCCAGAATCTTCATTTCAATTTTTTCAAAAGCTTGAGCTGTTTACTCAAGCTTTAACGGTTTATTCTTTGTGTTCTTAGAATTCTTACAGTTATCTATTTCAAAGTCGTTTCAACTATAGTTAAAAAGCTTGAACTCATAATAAGAATGAGTACTACGTATACAAATGATCAAATCGGTCATAGCTGAATTTTAATTTGGACAGAAGCATACAACCATCAATGGTGAGTGATGCTATATTATTTATCGTCATACATATTATTTGTATATTATATGAGCTAATTAGACATGGAAAATGATTTGATACGATTTAATTAAATAAAACCTTTAGGGTTATGTTTAAATTGAATAATTGAGCTAAGTTATTATTAGAACAACATACTTGTGCCACATTAGTTGATTTAAATTAAATGGAATAATTATGCAGGGAATAATATGAGCTTAATCACACTTGTAACATAAATGTTTATTTAAATTATCAAGATATTATTAAAGTGATGTAGCTCGCAAGTTACTAGTAAACTTGAGTCTGTTTAAACTTTGGCTAATTGGTTAATTGGGTTATATGAGACCGGTAAATACATGATAATGATAATAGCTAATTATGTCAGCTGTACTTTGATTATGATATGGCTAGAAATATATTGTTAGCATATTGATATTGGGGTACCGGGTTTTGATTCACATGACAATAGTAATCTTACAGTACAGCATGCCTGGGAGCATATGAGTCGGGAATATTTATAGTCCCGTAGTTGGTAGTGGATCCAGACTTGCCATCGTAGAAGACCCACCATAGAAGACCATCGATCGATAAATAAAGTATGCTAATGAGTATATGAATATTATTTGTGAATTAGTCTTATGGAATGAGACGTCATTAAAAGCTAAATATTATATGATTAAAGATATATAAAATGTGTTTAAGTATTGATAATTGTGGATGTTAGGACATTATGTCACCATACTTATATGATTATGTTCTTGTGATCGACATATAAAGAGTATGAAAAATAGATACTAATCGTTAATGATTTATTTATTCTGCCATATGAAAATGAGAATAGATAAGTGATAAATCATTTATCTATTGAGATATATTAAAAGGATGAATACGTAGACAACATCAATAGAAGTGGAGTTTAATTATGTAAACAAACTTATTTATTTGTACTTTTATGTAAAAGAGTTTGTTTTATAAAAAATATATTACTTATAACATGTTCATTATACTTGTCTTGATATTTATGTGTACATATTATGTTGTAAAACTTTTGTCTCCTTTTTTGCAAGGATAGTACGAATAGACACACTTTTGTTTGTTTCTGAAATTTTTTGTCTATTTTTGGGTTCTTGAAAATTGAGACTTGGTTCATGTTCCCATGATTATACTCGATATATAGGTCATGACATATAAAGATCAAAGTTACATATCCATTGGTGAACCATCAAATAACCATCCAAGGTCCATTATCCAATAGCCTCCTTATATACTCATAGTTGCTAAGTTTAGTAATGAAAAAATCATTATCCAAGTCCAAGAGTGTTCATTTTGGTTTTTCCATATTTGCATCAGCCTCTACATCAAACATTTATAACCTACATTGCCCCCAAAACCTTGAAAGTAAGGGTTGCAAGGTTTTTTTTCAGCCAATTCCTCTTGAAAAACAAGCTAACACATATTTTGGTGAAATATGATAACACAGACTCAGATCATTAGAAAACAAGTTGATTACTTGAATGTAGTTAATAGCCTAGAAATGAAAACAAAAGCACATTTGATTACAAAGGCCAAAAACAATTCTACTGTGGGTGAGCTTACTGACCATTCACAAAAAAGAGCCAAATGATATAGCTAACATGTGATTGGCTAATTAGTCACCTGAATAAATAAGTACACATAAACAAATGATATAGCTAACATGTGTTTGTCAAATGTCCAAAACTGCAACCTTAATAAAATTTGTTTTGCTAAAATCAAATCACATCAAAAAAAAAAAAAAACAAAACAAGTTACAATAGATTAATGGCCATCAAATACAGATATAAACAAAATTTAACTGAGGACTAATGGAAATGATAGATTATCACTAAGTTGATCAAGCAGTATTCGAAATACAGGTGAGGTTTCACATCGGCTATGTGGATAATGGCTTTCAAAATGAAACTATGTCAAAGCTTCAGAGGCAAAAGCCATTAACATAATCTGATTTAGGTGAGCTTACTGACCATTCACACAAAATAGCAGACAATTCAGCTGGTATGTGACTGGCTAATTGGCTACCATAAACCAAAATAAACGTATCTACGGTACAATCGAAAACTATTTAACTAGTACTAAGAGATAATAGACATAATCAAACGGTATAGTACTAACCAATTTCCTCCGGATGCTTGAGCAGTTGGGGGTTTAGTAGGGTTCTGATTAAGGGGATGAAGAGAAGTATTTATGCGGATGACAGTAGCAAAATATGTACTGGACTGAGACATTGTTCAAGTTTTGGAAGCCCGGCCCACTCACATCGGCTAGGTCCGTCTATTTTTTTAAGGCAGTTTTTATTCATTCAATAATTTGGAGATTCAATTTTTAATCACTGACACATTAATAAGTGATTTTACTTTCCTTGTATATATTCTCAATCAAATACTTTTGTTATCCAATCGATTTATGAACAGTTAATTTTACTAATGTGTTTTTACGCAGTTGAGTGCAATATTTAAATTTAATTTTAGTCAATTAATAAATAATTAAGCAAATTTATTAATTTGAAAAATAATCAAACAAATTTAACAATCTAACAATGCAAATATTCTTAATAAAACTATTCTATTGCCTACTCCACTATTCTATTGCCTACTCTTGAAACTTCGAGAAATGTCAAATATATTGAACTGTTAAAAATTCGAACAAGATAAATTTTTTAAGATCCAAAAATACCTTGATGTAACTAATGCGGGTAAAAATTGGTTTTACTCGATCACTTAATCCACACTGCAGATTTGAGGGTGGATGAGTTGAAACTCCAGCAATCGCCAATCAAGTAACCTAAATGACCTGAAAATAAGACAAGTGTTAAGAGGCGCAGGCGAGTTTGGTGGCGTGGTACCTCTGATGATCAAGTCAGTTTTCTCCCCTATCAGTAACATCAGTCAAGTATGTATTATTGTACGGTCATTAAAATCGTTCAGTGCAATCATAACTTATGTTTAGAATAAAATATAAATGTTATGTATTCATTTTTTCTTCAAAAAAATAAACTCGTAAAATTTTTTTGAATCAAACGACGATGCAAATGTTTTTAACTCATTCTAATTTTCATAACAAAATGTCCATATCTAAAAATATTTACTAATATTTCTTAAGAATTTTTACGAGTCATGACACGTATACATATGAGTTTCAAATAAGTAAAAATATATCATCACGTTGGAGGCCAACTGATGAGATAAAATAGCTAAGAATCTTAAAAGTGGCCAAATTTCAAAGGTGAATTTTAGAAAGAAAAAATATTTTCTCAAAATTAACATAAAGGTTCAACTTAAAAAAATTATAGTATTAATTTCTAGTACAAACACCATTGAAAACAAGTTATTACATACTTAAAAATACTATAAATCACGTTTTAATTTCGATCGTCTAAAGAGTATCATATATATCTACAAAATGTCATTTTGATCTATGTAGTACAATAGTAGAAATTTAATTTATAATTCAATTTCAGTCCAATGAGTTTTGGCGGTCTTGAAAAAATAAAATAGATTATTTTTCTCTCATCAATCCTACAATTAAATTTTAGTTAAATTGTTAAAAACCGATGACGTAATTTACCATATCACACATAATAAAATATACATAAAGTAACACAATTTCATATTATATAGGTTTCAACTATATGTTATGTGAACAAAACCTACATTAAGGTATAAAATAGAAATTCAATGAGTTGATTGCAAATGCTTAAAATGGTTGGGTGACGAAAGATTTAATAAAATTTGTATCCTATCAAGAGACTTAAATTTTTTAATAGTGTGATAAATGACTAAAAAAATCTCTAATTTATTACCAAGTAAACATTTAAATCTTTTTTTTAATTAAATATCTAATACCAGCTTATCTTATTGGTCAATGTATGAATTGTAATTGTAATTTTTATTTGATTTTTTACCTTCTAAAATAATATTATTTTTCAATATATTCCTGAAATTTGTCAATTTTTTTTTAAATCAAATTATTTTTTTATTGATGTATTAATCATATGCAGACGTTGATAAAAAATTACATACCCCAAATTTTGAAGTTCTTAATTACAAAAAAAAAAAAACAGTAAAGTCATTAGCTTGCTAAAAGAAAAAATAAAACCTCTCCTCCTTTATCTATAGTAGTTCTTCCTTTTTACTTTTTAAGCTCAATCCTCAACTTCTATACGTGCTTTGACCTAAATTCAACAATTTTTTTGAAATCCACCGCCTAATTATTCATTTCTACCAAATTTAAAAATTTCTATTCAAGTGTTCCTTTCGTCTATATCAATCACTCAAATTCATGTCACAATTTTAACTTCATCTTTAAAGTTTCTTTAATTTTTTATTTTGTTCACCAAAGTTCTGCCCAATTTTATTCTTCTTAACATAATTCATTTATGATTAAGTAAGATAAAAGTTTAATGTTTCTTCTTTGTCTCAAAGAAGAATATGAATTGTTTATTTTAATATTGTTAGTGTAAAATACGCCCTACAAGTATAAAAAATATGTAGCACCCCTTAACTAATTTAAAAATAACAAATACTCCTTTACTTTTGCATTTATTGCTAAATATCTTGTTCAAGTACCTCGGAACTTGTAAAGACAAGTATGCTATTTAGCCTAATTTTATCATATATATATATATATAATAGTTGCAATTAAATTCAATTCATTATAGTAAAAAACGACGGTTTTGTAGACCAATGATTTTGTGAATCATATAAATCAGAGTGTACTTTTTTTGGAATAGCTTCATATCTGCTTATAAGAAAATTATAATCAATGTGCCAAAAGTTTAGAATTTCTGGTGACAAAGATGAACCTAATAGACTAGATGTGTGGACAAGAAAGCGTCTGGCTGCGGTTAATTTCCAAATTGACAGTTCATAGCAACTGCAAGAGAAGTGGTGAATCTGAGGGCAGTGAAAGGAAAGCAACATTACTTCTATATATAGACCCTGCATTGTCATCAGTTACATGAACAGTGGCAGGACCCAAATACATAGCCAGGGAAGACCATTTCTGTACTTCCCCTATTTCTACAACTATTTGGAAGACCATTTCTGTACTTCCCCTATTTCTACAACTATTTGCTGACGAAATGCTACCCATATCCAAACACAATCATTCTAAAACGGTTACATTTCTCCCTATATCTGAAATGGTAAAATACGGATAGATACACAAACTTATCTCGGGGATCCTTACTTCTTATGTTTTTCCTTTTTCATTATATCTTCTTTCAACTTCACCATTTTGGAGTCTATTCAGGGTCAATCCAGTGTCATTGGCCGAGCCACGCAACACCTGAAGAGTGCCTTACGCACAGTTGTCATTATCTCAGTTTCAGCATTTTCGAGCATCCTGACAATCTCGGAGAACGGGGGGCGCACTTCTGGGTCAGTGTCCCAGCAGCGAGTCATGATCTCACTCAGTATGGGGAGACAATCATTTGGAATAACGGGCCTTACACCCTTGTTCACCACGGCAAATGCTGCCTGCACAGCTGTCATGTTCTGAAAGGGAACCATCCCAGTGACAAGCTCCCAAAGCACGATTCCAAAACTGTACACGTCCACTTTCTGTGTATAATGCCTATGCTGGATCATTTCCCTGCATAAATGCACACACACAGAAAACAGCAACATAAATATTCGTTTCTTACCAAATACATCACCACCATCAGATGGCACATTACCATTTTACAGAGTGAATAACCTTTACACCTGTAAGCTGTATTCATTGTATTATATTTTAATAGTAACTGGTATATTACAAATCAACTAGAGGAACAACCATTGCACGTCGTATGAGCATATCATAACTACACAACAGTAAACTCAGAAGATGATCAAGGCATAACAGAACAAGTTCTAAAGCATATATAGAAGTGAAATGAAGCGTAACAAGCAAATACATATATTAAAGGCCAGAACCCAGACAAGTTGGAAACGAAAATGTGTAGCACTTACTCTGCAGAAATAGAAATAACAAGTACTAAGATGGGATAATGCTTTTTTTTTTTCTTTTTCGGTTAGATGATATAAATATTTAGTTGAAGTAATCACTGGGTTTTAAGGGCTATCTGACATTATGCAGATGAAATCTTCGTTTAGTCAATCTTAGCATAATTGTATAGCTACAAGTGAAGACAATCAACTTGTTGTTACATATCAACCTCAAATATTCTATAAAAATAGCCGATGAATATTACATGTGACAAAGAAATAAATAGCCATACTGTGAATAGTGCACAGTACATTTAATATTGACGAACTAAAATGGAAAAAGTATTCCAAAAGAAAGTTGATATCATTCTAGAGTGATTTCTATATTATATACTAATTTGTTACTATGCATAAAAAAGTAATCATTATGCTTCAAGGGGAAAAAAATGTTGTTACTATCACTAGGTACAGCTCAACAACACGATATTGACGGTTTCTAATATTTAACTTCTATACTTACGTGAGAAAGCAGACGTTTCTTTGACCCCTTATTTTGTCTTGCAATAGCAAGGGTCATGGTACTTTTTTTTCCAACACCTAGTACAGACCTAATTATCAAGCAGCCCGTAGATAGATTAAGTGTAACAAACCAAGAACAAGGAGTATGTGTGTCATGCTTTGGTTAGAAACGTTACTCCAGAACAAGGACAATGTGTGTAATGCTTTTGGTTAGAGAACACAATGTTATTCAAGGAACGAGACAACGTGCCTCATGCTTGTTCAAAAAGAGCATGATATGAATAAATACAAAAGCTTCGTAATCTTCCAGAACTACAATATATCATAATACAATCAAGTACTTCAACTGAAAATTTTAGCATTTTTTAGTTTTCTGAGTTATTTTTTTGGATAGTGTAAACAGCTTGTGGATAAGACATTTCTTCATTTTGTCCCAAAAAATGTCTTATGCACCAGCTGTGCCAGGAAAGGTTGCAAGTTATAGATCTATTTATTTGCAATAAGTATTTATGTAGGCGATGCACTTTATAGATTTCATATGTTTTTTTATCAAACTCGCGTAACCTTCTCTAATTACTATTGTGTGGTTTTGATATATGAAACCTTCCATGGAAGGAAGAGCCTAACACTGCAAGAAGTCGGTACCTTATGGAGAAATCACTTATACCTACTTTAGTTATTTAGCCAACAAAATACATGTAGGATTCCATGCCTAGACTTTTCTTAGTGCGACTCACTGTGCAACTTGAGTGTCCCATTCTGTTCATCCACTGAGATTTACATCTTCTCATAAGCGCATGTGGCATGACTAGACACAATTCCTCACCTAATAGTAAACATGACTGAGAACTTTACATACAACAACAAGGTACTCATAGAGTTGATGACGCGCACCAATATCTCGTGTTGTTAATAGCTTTTATGTCATCCAGTTATGCATAAGAAAATGTTTCCAAGTTCATATTCCAATCAGCAAGAGATGATCACGTATATTCTATTCTACCACCCAAATAAGGTAATATTGTTTATAGTAGGGGTGCGAATGGGTGGATTTTTTTAGGTTTGGTTCGGTTTGGAACCAAACCATTCAATTATGGTTTTCATTTA
>JAYMTC010001040.1:0-10012 GCA_036897605.1 Melianthus villosus
AAATTTATATAACCATATATTTACGTAGTAATTTTTTATTTGTTAAAATTAGAGTAATTAAATTATTAAACACATGTTTATTTTAAATTTATCTAGAAATAACAATTAAATTATATATAAACTACTAAAAAAAATTTCAAACATATATACTCATTGAGACAAATTAGACCTATAAAATAAGAGATATTTATAAATTGAGACAAATTAGTTTGCCTCGTCCAGAGTTAGTTTTGAAGATATTCATTGAACTATGAACTACCTAGTTAATGATTAATGATTAGAATTACAAACATAAAATCAAACATATCTTAAATTAATTAATTTAAAATTATTCCTAATAATTTATAGTAAATCCGGATTCGAGAGGAGTGAGAGCAAATAGAGGGAATGCCACAATCGTAAATTCGTCTAAATGATAGGGATAAAAGTAGAACCAATATCGAGTCGATAATTATTATTTAAATAACGTCGACTCGGTAGAGAGAACAAGCCAGCAGCCAAAAAAACCATTCATAAGAAGCTCTGTTTCTCTCTCTTCCTTTTAAAGACTGTCTCTTCCTTTTGTGGTTTTGTTTGCCCCTCTTTCTCTCTCCTTACTTTTTCCTCCATCGTGCGTTTCTTGCAATCTCATCCTTTCAGATTCAGCTGCTTCTTTGATCTCTCAGCTCAACTGTAAGTCGCCTTTCTTGATTTTTGTCCTAAAAACCCTAATTCGGGCTATTCATTTATCTATCTTTGTATTATCCCTGAGATCCCTAATTTGTTCTCTCTTAGTATTTTCGTTATTGATATTCGTTTTATCCGCCGTTTCATTTGTTGGATAGTGTACTATTGCTTGATTAATTTTTATTGTCAATAGGTTTGGCGCGGATATTTTGTGGTGCATGTGAGGGATTTCAATTCAGTGTTGATTTAATTTATTTGTTCTCAAGATTTATCCCGGTGGATAGGTTTTCTTGATCTGTGATGTTTTTAATCATATATGGGAGTTTTCTGTTTGAATTTCGGATTGGAAAACAAGACTTTTTAGGATTATTTTTTCATTTCTTTCAATGTCATCCTCGAAGTGAAGGTGGAGAATGACTTATCAAAATGGCTGAGTTCCTAACATTATCTTAGATACCTGGCAAAATAGAACACAAGATATTTTTTGAAACTAGCTGAATTGGCTTGGAAATTTTCTTTTGTTAGTGGCAAATTAAAGTTTAATGTGTGTTATGTATATTTTTCTTGAGCATATATGTGAATGGAATTTTTTACTGCACTGGAGTTTGTGTTCATAACTAATTCTTTTAAGAATTTGACTATTTAATGTGTGTTTAGCCAACCATGAGTGATGAAGGAGAGAAGACTTGCCCGCTCTGTGCAGAAGAGATGGATTTGACGGATCTGCAATTAAAGGCATGCAAATGTGGTTATGAGGTATGAGTCATTGAACTTTTCTTAGTTTATGTCGATTTCAGCTAAAAATTAATGACAAATAATAGGATGGCTCCAATTAAACACATTACTGATTTAATACTTAGGCTCCATTAAACTGTAGATGTTGATGTCATATGCATGCGGTGTAGGCATATCAATTACAAAAAACCATCATAACCCTTCCATTTTCTTTACTAAAAACTGTCATATTATCCATACTTGAGACTTTGTCAGCATACTTTTGTGTATGATGATCTATTCCTGACATGAATGGAAGTGTGTACCGTCTAAATTTGCCAATCGTTTATTGTTTTTTAATTAAAATCCAATCTTCAGTATATTTCTCTATATTCAAAAGTGAAACCCTATGAACCATCCAATTATTCTTCATGTAAATAGTATGCATCTCTTCATTGTCCTATCCTCGGGGCTTGAGCCCCGAAGCGTCTTTATTATGCAATGTGACAATTTTTTGTTACTCCGAGAAGTATGCCCTTGTGAATAAGTCTAATTTCTTGATATGAATGAACAAACAAAAAGTATTATTGTGTAAATAATATTTACATTAAGTATAATTCAACTAACCAAGAGAAAGTATGGGGACAAAAGATGTGTTATGTGATTTTGTGTAAATCTTCAGTTTGATAATACTAAAAACAATGTATGAAGAGTGTAGTAAAAAACTTAGCGTTCTAGTTTCTTCCTACTGTAAAATAATCTTGAACAATTTACTTAATACGCTTTCCTAGATGCTTATATATTTTTATTCATATTTGTGTGATTTTAGATTTGTGTTTGGTGTTGGCATAACCTAATGGACATGGCTGAGAAAGATGATATAGAGGGGAGGTGTCCTGCATGTCGGGTTCCTTATGACAAAGAGAAGATTGTAGGGATGGCTGCAAACTGTGAAAGGTTTTATTTTCTTATGAAAAGTTTATTCATTTAAAAAAAATGAAAGTTAGTAGTTATATACTATGAACATGTCAATTCATCGATGCTTAAAACACATGTTCAGTAGATTGATCACTGAAATCAATTCTGGGAGAAAAACGAAGTTACAAAAGTCCAAGACTAAACCATCTGAAGGAAGAAAACAGCTCAGCAGTGTGAGAGTGATTCAAAGGAACCTAGTTTACATCGTAGGGTTGCCTCTTGATCTGGCGGATGAAGATGTAATCTCTATCCTTTCCTCCTATCATTCTCTATTTTTCCCACATCACCCATTACGAAATTTTTATCCTCTTTTTATGCAGCTTCTCCAGCATCGAGAATATTTTGGTCAATATGGACAGGTTTTAAAAGTTTCTATGTCTCGTACTGCATCGGGCGTCATTCAACAGTTTCCAAACAATACTTGTAGTGTGTAAGTTTGCTGAATTCTCAAGATCACCTAAAATTTTGTGATTAAGACCTAGTTGAGTGGAGTTTTCTTGATCAGGAGGGATTTATTGAATCCCAAGTAAGTTAAAAAACAAAAGATAGTGAAGCAATACATAAAAGCCTGTTTTTTTTTAGAGATTTTCACATTTTTTGTTGTGTACCTTAGACTAAGTAAAATGCCATCCTAACACGTGCTAATATCTCAGTTGATCACATATTATTTATTATGACTGTAATAGTATCTTATACATAATTTGTAGTCTATTTGTAACACATTCCCAATTTGTATTAGGCTTTTTTTTTAAATTTTCCTTCGTGTACTTTCAGATATATTACTTATTCTAAAGAAGAGGAAGCAGTTCGTTGTATTCAATTTGTACATGGGTTCACCTTGGAAGGTAGACCTTTAAGGTACAGTATCTTTCAATTCTTAAAACTGCTGCTCGTTCAAATTTAGTAATCCTGCATGTTGTATATCTGATGGTTCTTGGTTGTTCAGGGCTTGTTTTGGAACCACGAAGTATTGCCATGCATGGCTGAGAAATATGGTAAAGTGCTATAATTCAATGAAACTGAATTTGATGGGGTTCAATTTTCTGTCAGTTTATTGAAAACTCAAATTGTATGTCCAGCCTTGTAGCAATCCTGATTGCATGTATTTGCATGAGATTGGTTCTCAAGAGGATAGTTTCACAAAAGATGAAATAATTTCGGCATATACGAGGTATGTCTGTAACATTGTGCCTGCGCATTTTTTTTGTAATAGTGTCGCTTAGTAACTTATTATTGGGCTGATGTAATTGGCAAACACATCCAATCTTCCCCATCTATTCCAGTCATGAGTTGCTTTTCAGACAGTTATACTTCTCTTTACATATTTCCTTTTCTTTGTAGTTGATGTGCTTACTTTATAGTACAGTGTATATCTGTCCTGGTGGATTAAGGGAAACATGTATATTTATATCGTGTCTCACTTTGTGTCTCTAGAAGTATTCTTTAAGTGGCTTCCAGTAATGATTAAGGAAACTTAGTTTGGTCTCTGCTCTATAATGTTTAATGTTATTTTTGAATGAATGTGTCCCCCTAAAATGGTTGAAAACTGTTGATCCCAGAAAATTTGTAACTATTATTATTCTGATGTTGGTTTTTCTTCTTTGTTGCAGCAAATTGTGTAATCGGTGTTTCTCCTTTGAACTTCTTATATGTTGATTATACTTTATTCCAGTTTTTGCAATATATTTTGTCCAGAGCAGTCTATGTTCATGTAGTTTTTCACTGTCCCGACAAAACATGTCCTACTCACCCTTAATTTTTAGAAGAAATGTCTACATACTCATCCTTATTATCAACCTAGCTGGGATTGGCTAAGTGAATTATCATTCACATGCACTCATCCATCCCCATAGTTCTTCAGCAACTCCTTGAACCGATCTCTTTTTTATCCATATTGCTCAACGTCGATTATCTACTGCACCTGAATATCTAACCATGATAGTTACCACCCACATACTAGGTGGAGTCTGCGTCTTCCTAAACTTGTGTTTTTTTTATGTCTCTGCCAATAATTTCAAGAAGCACTGCTTTCATAGCAGATCCTAAGGCATTAAGTCACTTTTGATTGAGATTTGATTGTCACTTTGACGAGTCCAAAAATAGTATGTGTGCATGTAGGGTAATTTTGTGAATATGATCCTCACTGTACTGTTCCAGTTGCTGCTGAAGTTAATAAAAAAGGATTTCCTTTTGCCGATCTTTGTCATATTTTGGATTTCCTATAAGCGCTAGATTTGTTCTCTTTTGCTTTATTGTTTCGTTATTATATTGGTTTTCCTGGGATGATCAATTGACTGAATAGTGGTTTTGAAGGAATAGAGTACAACAGATAATGGGTCCTACAAGCAATCTGCAGCGGCGTTCGGGAAATGTGTTACCACCCCCGGCAAATGATTATTACAGCAATTCTGTTTCGGCCGGGAAACCTATTGCGAAAGATCCTCCAAATGTATGATTTCTTGTTAAGTATCACAACTTGATTTAGTTTCGGCTTCGTTATTTCATATTTTAATGGCTCTTTGTTTGGTCTATCATGACACTCAATGTTTCTTGTCGTATTATTGTGCATTGCACATGCATTATCTGCCACGTTTTACGATTGTGCTTTTTATATGTGTATTTCAGTAACTTTTGGAATTACATTTCTGTTATATCATATATTTTTTCGTTGGATGTTGCTGGTTACGTCATCATGATGCAAAACTAATAACAATAGTTTTTGCAATTTCTTTGATGCAATATGCTATATTGTTCCTAGTCTATTTTTTTCCTCTGATACTTGTAATATCACTTTATGTGGAACTGCTCTTTGAATATGCGGTAGACTGTCTCTCTCTCTCTCTCTTATTTCTTCTTTATTTAGTGCGTTCATTTTAAATAACAGAATACTACAAGCTCGGTTAGGGGTTCTCCCCCAAATGGAAGCTTTTGTGCATCCACTGTAGCCCTTCCTGCTGCAGCACCCTGGTATGCAGTTCACTTACATGTTGTCTTTGATTAACTAGTACCTTGCGGTGTTCAGTAAATTTGTGCAATGTATGTGCCAGGGGGACTCGTTCTTCTAATTGCCAGACACCAGTTTCAAGTTTAACATCTTCGAATGGACCTTCCATGCATAAATTTGATACTGTTATTGGTACATTGGCGGTTACAAGCACAAATCAAGATTCTAAGTTGCACAGCAATGTAGGGAATAAATCTTCGATGAACGAAGAATCGAACTCTCTTGCAAAAGTCAAACCAGATGTGATGAAATCGTTGAGACCAAATATTGGTTTGGACTCTCGAAATACCGACTCGGAGAAATATACATCTCTAAATTCAGCTCCTCCGGTGAAATCTTTGACACCAAATATCGATTTGGACTCCCAAAATACCGACTCAGAGAAATATATATCTCTAAATTCAGATCCTCCAGTGACATTTTTGAGTAGCCAATTATCACGTCCTCCCGTTCTCAATGAAAATGGAGGAATTAGCATACTAGAAGGCATAAAATTCTCTAGTTGTAATGGGCAGCCTTTTGTTCCTTCTATTCATGACGAGGGTGGGCAGATCTCTTCTGATGCAAAGGTTCAGAACCTTGTATCTGATATGTCCTTGTTGAGACATGCGAGAGGTGAAGATACCGTTGTAATCAGTTCTAACAACTCAGATCCTGATAATCGCGGTTTGCAACAATCTAATGCCAAGCAACTTATAGAATCTTTAAGCTCTCCACTGCCTGGACGAAGTGCCTCAATGGTTGGCAAGATACATAATTATAGTTCAGCTTCAAAGACTTTGTCATCGCACACATTTTCTGAAGTAGAAGAAGACGTCTTATCTTTTGATAATCAAAGACTGAAGGATCCTGAAGTTGTGAGTCACTTAAAGTATATGCCAAATCCTGCTAATTCGATCCATGTTTCAAATCATTCAAGATCTCGTTCATTGCAACACAATGACAGTTTTGTGGGCAATTTAAATGCTGATCATCCATGTGTAGATAATAAAGTTAATGATGATTCAGTTTTATGCCCTTCTGGGGCTTCAATACTATCAAATGGCTACCAAGAGAATTTGGGTTTTAGATCTGCTGGGTTTGATGGGGGTTTAGATGTTCCTTTATTGGTTTCAAATCACGACAAGGGAAAACACATGCAACGGTCACATGTTTCAACGAATGCCGACAGGATTAATGCCATGGAAGCTGGAGAGAGTAGTATAATCTCAGATATTTTGTCAATGGATTTTGATCCGTGGAATGACACGCTGGTATCACCTAATTTGTCCAAATTGTTAGGGGATACTGATAAGACACCTGGTTCTGTCAGAACAGCTTCGTGGAAAATGCAGAACAGCAATCAATCTCGGTTCTCTTTTGCAAGACAGGAGTCCCCTTTTAGTAATGAGCAGTTTCCAAAGCACCGATCTTTTGATCACAGTTTTTCTGAGAACAGGGATACAATTTTTGATAAATTTGGGATTAGCAACGCTTTTCCTGCTAATAGTTTTGAGGAATTTAATAATTTTACTGGAAGCCATCTTTCTATCCCTTCTAATACTCATTCAGGTAAGTATATTCTTCATTTCATAGATTTAGTTTTTGTACTGAATTGTGTCTTGAACTTAAATTTAGTGTATTTTATGCTATTGTGGGAACTTGTGTCATTTCGTGCTGGTATTGTTTATTATGACAACTTCTATTTTGATTTGTATTGCTTTATTTCAATTTTGATAATTATTGCAAACATTGAAGTTCATTTATTTATTTGGCTCTCAACTTTTATACATATATCTTTTAATATGCTTTTTTACTAATTTATTCAATTATATCTCGCACTTACATTCACTAGTTGTCAATAGAACAGAGCACATTCACTAGTTGTCAATAGAACAGAGCTGGTTCTTCTTATCTCCAATCTCCTGACATTATATGGTATTTTTTTTCTTTTTTTGCAGTTTCACGAGCTCAAATTTCTACTCCACCAGGATTCTCCATTCCCAGCAGGGCACCACCACCAGGTTTCTCTTCTCATGAAAGAACGGAGCAAGCTTTTGACACAATGTCCGGTTAGTCACGAAATTTGAAACAAGTGTCAACCTTTCCACCTTAATTCTTAAGTTCCAGTTTAATTGATACAAAGTTCTTTTTGTTGTTAAATTTGTAGGAAATCATTTGCTCGATACTTCTTTGTTGAGACATACATTTCAAGCACCGCCAACAGGGAATATGGGTAGTTCCAGCGACATTGAGTTCATGGATCCTGCAATATTGGCAGTCGGTAAAGGAAGGTTTCAAGGTGGGCTTAACAATCCAGGCTTAGATATGAGACATAATTTACCTCCACAATTGAGTACTTATGAAAATGATGCAAGACTTCAGTTGTTGATGCAAAGATCCATCTCTCTTCAACACCAGAATGGAAGATTTTCTGATTATCGGGATAAATTTACTCCCAGTGATTCCTATGGCACTTCTTCAAGGCTCATAGATCAATCACAAGTAAATGGCCATGCCCATTTTGGACCATTGTCAATTCCGCAATCTAGAAAATGCTTAATGTCAAATAGTCACTGGGATGGGTGGAATGAGGTTCAGGGTGGAAACAGTCTGGCTATGTCAGAGCTCCTCAGAAATGAGAGAGTGGGTTTAAACAACTTTTATAATGGTTATGAAGATGCAAAGTTCCGGGTTGCCAGTTCAGGCAATCTATATAACAGATCATTTGGGAAGTAAATCTTGGCAAAGTGAATTCTTTAGCTTGATTGGTGAATTTTCTATTCGAGGCAAATGATTGTGTGCCATGACTTTGCCCTAGATAGTGGAAATGTGAGTTGAAGTTGGTAGGAGGGCTGAATCATGACTGGTCTCGTTGGGCAGCCTGTTGAAAGATAAAACTCCTGAAATGCAGGGGTCAGAAAAAGCAACAGGTAATTTGAAGTCTATTCATGTAATACTAATTTTGAAGTTTTGGTGTTTGTTGTTATAGGACTTTTATCATAAAGCTGATGGTGAACTTACTCCTGTTGTGAGGGTTATTTATATATATTAATATTGATATATAATTATGCAGGTCGTGGGAGCTGCAATATGAATATGAAGATTATAATGCAGAAGTGATGTCCCCAATTTAAAGGTCGATCCTCCAGGTGTTCTGAGTGTTATTCTCTCTCAAGAACGGCGATATTTGGTTTCCCCTCTCTACTACCAAATAGATAATAATCCTTTATTTTGTCTACGGTACCAAATAGATAAATCTTTGAACACTTCGTTTCAAACTTCTCTTGCACTCCAGATTATCATATTTATTATAAGGTAAAAATATCGAGATAGAAATGAAATTCAAATCATATTTTCACCCCCTTTCCTTATATATTATTATTACTATTGTATATCTATACTCTAATCATCTACTTTGTCTAGGTTTTAGTAATTGAATTAGCATTCTTCCAACGTATTTAATATCTACTTGCTATGTTTGTCACCAAGTTTCATAGAATTATTAACAAAAAATATCAAATGTTATATTTCAAGTATAAAAGTGTTTCCGGGGCCGTGCATAGAACATGAGCTTGAGGATCATCAGACAACGAAATATTATTGTCAAAAAGGTTGAATTTTATTGAAATGCTTACTGAAGATCACCAACTGTTGAAGACTGGCAAGTATGATTTTTATTTCCATTTCAACTTTTCCTACAAGTTAATTTTATAACAGTCCATTAAAATCTCGCCACGTGTCAGTATGTCCCGGAAAATATATATATATACTTTTCTTTCTTTTCCGTGGGAGTAGTGTTGGTAACTTTTTAGTGTTTCATTCTACAAAGAATGATGTATTTGAAAGCATATCCACCACAATTTTAGGCACTTCCCAAGAAGCTACCACTAATAATAGAGCAAAATTCTGATGTTATTATTTTTCCAAGTAATGACATTCTTATATTATCTTTATCAATTTAAATAAGAACGGTTCTTACTTATGATACGTTTTACAATAAAATTGTAAATAAAACCGAGTGGAGCCAAGTCACGGGCTTGGCTTGTAAAAAATATTACATTTTGTATTTGACTCTTTAATTGGGCGACCCTGTGGTTGTATTTATCTTTAAAATAGATATTTTAATTTAATTTGGTTTGTCAAGTTTCACAAAACGAGTTTAATCTTGATAATTTTGAACTTTTCAAGTTATTTTTAAAATAGATATTTATTTTAATTTGTATTAAATACATATTGAAAAAATAAGCATTTATAAAAAATTTACACACATGTAACATAATAGTATTGAGTAATTTTTTTTTTGTAGTCATTTAAGTAAAATTTAAAATTTGAATTGATGATATGTAAAACAGAAAGCACAAAGAAAAATGGGTCTGTTCAAAAATCTGTTTGCATAAAATGGATGTTTGATCAAAACGAGTATTTGACGATAATGATTATTTCATACAAACGAGATAATAACGTTTAGATGTATATAAAATAAATAGGTTCATAAAAAACGAAGCTAAGTTAAGTAAACGGAAGATGTGAATGAAAATAAATTTTTTGAAATAGATTTTTTATTACCCAAATTATTATAAACATATACTAAAATAAACATATACTTTTTTTTTTTACAATATTCTCTATTTTCATTACCTTTCTATCAATTAAAAAAATAAAAATATA